>OVAN01002344.1:0-34037 GCA_900406275.1 Anastatica hierochuntica | reverse complement strand
TTAGCCCAAAAATTAAACAGATTTTGTATCAACCGCTCAAATTAGCCCAAAGTTAAATATTAACCCGGAATAGACCCAATCGGGTTAACTTTTTAACCCCACTTAATATACCCGACCCGATATATTGTTTACCTTCTTCTTTAAATCGGTTTTGGGTTTCTCTGGATCTTCGACGTCGGAAGAAATTTTTTTTTTTCCGTCTGTTCTTGCTCCGGTTACGAGTTAACCACCGTGGCTCGCCATAATCTTCGGAGCTACTTTCCGATTCTTTACACCGCATGGTCTATTGAATCGGGGAGTCTTAAAACCAAAAAACTTCTGTGCTCCGTTTTGTTTTGGTTTCATAGTAAAATTCAGAGTCGAAGTTTAGAATTTGCGATTCATTGGGAAATTTTGATGGAATCTAGATGCTTTTATGTTACTGAGTATCAGTGTACAAACACTGTTAGATTTTTCTTTCGATTTTTGAATGCTTACAATAGAAGAGAAGAGAAGAAGAGAAGATGAGCATTTAGTAACTCAAGTGTTGAAATACAGTTAGTAAATTTAAATATTTACCTATTCGAGATTAACCCGTTAGTTCAGTGAACTGTTCATTCAGACGATTAAAAAAAATGATACAATGCAAAGGACAATTAAACCCAATATTACCACATGTGAAGTAAACACTTTTTTTTTTTATCATTTTCACATTTGTGTTGACAGCTGAAATTACTTATTGAGCAAACAAAAAAATATAACTCAGGAAAGTTGTCAATCTACAAGAAGAATTGTAGACCAAAACCAAATTTGTTTGGTAGTAATAACCAAATCGAAACACAAAAAATGAAAAACATGTGATCAGTGCTTTATCCTCTAGGGTGTGTCCCAAGGTTTATTATGTAATGATCCAAGATTTCATTTGATAAATCAGTTGAAATCTTTCTCACAGAAGAAGTCTTCGAACATCCTCAAAGTTTGAACGCAATTCAGACAGAAACGAAGCTGAAAAACCATACCAATTACGCAACAAGAGCAAATGAGTAACAAATGAGAAATCGCAGTAAATGGTGGTGATGGAAACTATTGAATGTTTGCATTACCTCCAACTTGTCCATCAAAGATCCGATGATCAGCGGATAACGTTACATTCATTTTCGTTACAACGGAAGGCTTCTCGGTTCCTGAAACAATGACGAAAAAAACTTGTCATGACCTCATCAAAATAGCAAACAAGAGTTGACAAACACAAAAGGGATGTTTCTGTCTAACCATCTATTCCGATAACCGCCTCAACCACTTTATTTCCTCTGCCAACTGCTAGAATTCCAGACTGCAAGACAATTTCACGGTCACAGAGTTTATTATCCGAAAACAGATCACTCAACTTAATGTTCAGTCCGTAATAAAGGTGAATTGCGAAGGCAAAGATTACCTGAGGAGGATTAATGATTGCGCAGAAATGGTCGACAGGATACATTCCGAGATTCGAAATGCTGAAAAATGATTATCGATGGCTTTCTTGGTAAGTACGGAGAGCTTCACATAACTCCCGAAATTGATGCTTAAGAACTTAAAATAACGAATACCTGAATGTCCCTCCTTGAAACTCATGAGGAGCAAGCTTTCCAGATCGTGCTTTTTGTGCCAGCTCCTTAACCTGCACCATAAATCAATTAAGAGATCAATCTTATAGCAAGAACTGATCAAACAAATGTACTCCTCTATAGCCTGTTAAACTTCAAAGAAAAATTAAATTACCTCTAAGGAAATAGCAGAAATAGATTTCTGGTCTGCATTCCGGATAATTGGAGTCATTAAACCCTGCAACACATGCCAAGATGATGAGGAATACACTATCGAAGTAAACTAAAATCCCCAAAAAATGTACCTTCTCAGTTGCAACTGCAATTGATATGTCAACATCGTCGCAAATAACAATATCTCCTTTTTCAGAATCCCAAAAAGCTGCGGACATTGAGGCGAAAGACATTAAGCAATCAAAATGAAGGTTCCATCAAGCACATGGAGACATATCAAGTATACAACTGCGATCAACATAAACCAATTCTAATCTTCATTACCAGACTATTTCAAAAGACATCTATACTAAACCTTCTCACAGGAGACAAACAGCACTGCAATTACAATCCAACACTGGCACCATTTCCTTTAAAAAGACGAGCTAATATTTCAATCTAGCTCATCAATGCGATGGGGACAAAGCATGGTTCAGTTGTTTGTAAATTTAAAACCATGGATTAGTATGATAATATAATTTCTCACCATTAGCTTGTCGTACATTCCTCAGTGCGACTGCCACTGCTTTAATAACTATGTCATTGACCGATACTTTAACACCATGGTTTTCTGTAGATAATGAAACACAGTTCAGTCTGAGCCTCTCAAGTTCTCAACAACTAAAAGTAAATGGGCTAAGGAGCAGCTTACAAACCTTGGAGTTCTTTTCTAAATGCAAGAAGAGGATCCAATACAACATCTGCAAGCACACTCAAATGCTTAAGCAGCAAATAAATACACAAAGAAAATGCAGATGCTGTGAATTAGAATTACCGACCTGACGATAAATACAAATGGGGTATCTTCTGTTTTGATTCCAATAACCGTTTAGCTATAATCTGCCAAGTGGGAAAAAGCCAAACAGAAGTCAGGATTTCATTATGCAGCAAACTTAAATGTTGAAAGTATGTTCCCTTGAGTGATGAATCGGTTAGACAAAAACTCCTAACACCCATTGATATAGCTGTGAGATAAGAAAATTGTGACAAAAAATTCGTGCAAACTCTTCTCGCTCAATTCAATAGCGACGTCAAATGATCCATTCCATACCATGCAGAATGTAACCATATATCTAAACGTGAACCATGATTACATAGTTATCAATCCACAACAACATGCATAAGGCAGTATACTAATAATTCAACTAAACCCTCCCAGTCAAAGTAATTGAAACATGTAAATCTGGCTTTCAATCAGCTCCGGAAGTTATTCAAACTGCAATAGAAACCTTTGAAGAGGCCAGCATATTTTACAATGAATCCAAACGATTTATCACCTTGTTTTAATAGGAAGGAATGCTTCAACAGGAATATTTTGTCATTCTCCACATAGAGAGCAATAAATGTTAAATTACCTTGCGAATTTGACTATTGGGAAAATCTTCATAATTATCTGACTGTGTCACAGCAGATTTTGATTCAGGCAGTGATGTGGATGAGGATTTAGACGGGGTCTCCTTTGATGGTTGTTTCTTCTTCGTAGAAGCAGATGCTTTGGATGTTTTCCCAGAAGCAAGTGCAGACAGAACGTCTGATTTTAGTAATGTACCATAGGGACCCGATGCCCCGATTGATGATGCTTCCAGTCCATGTTCTAGAATTAATAACTTTGCAGCAGGACTGATCTTTGTGAAGCCTGCTTTCCTCTCTCCAGATTTATCTACAACACTGTCAGGGACTTCTTTAACTGTTTCAACCTCAGACCCACCTCTGGAAGAAGACCTGATGGCTTCAATGCTTTCACTATCTTCAACCTACACAAAAGAAGGATTAGCTTTTAATGTCCCTCAACCTAGAATTCTCGGATAATTTAGTGTCCAGGCAAACTTTTACTCTGAGCAGTACATAATGTAGCATGGAACTACAAGAGTGCCTACCGATCTATACCCAAAACACATTACATGTATGCTAGTAAAACAAATAGATTAAATACACCAGTAGTAGAACAGGTTTCTGGCATCAAGAATTTATTCAATGTATTTGAGCTAAAAGACTTACGATAAGGGCAATTGGCTTTCCGACTGCAACATCCTTGGAACCTTCAGGAATTAGAATCTTAGCCAAGTACCTACACCAAAAGTCATTCATCAAGTTCTACGATATACTAACATAAGATCACTCACAGAATGCTAATGCAACAGTCCAAGTAAATTTTCTTTTATCTCATACTGAAACTAAGAAATACGCAAACAATCTCTAAATCAGAGGACACTATCAATTCAAAGTACAACACTTGAACAACCCTCCCTTTTGTAGTTAGCATTTTTTCACAAATTAAAGAGACAAACAAGCAGTAGCCACAGATTATGAATGCTACATAGAATGAACACCACCAGGCTGCCTAGAAAGGAAATACTGTTTATCCTCCAAGTGATTGCTAATAGGAACAAGATAACAGGATGTTTAGTATACCCTTCTTCAAGGCTTTCAAATTCCAGAGTGGCTTTGTCAGTCTCAATCTCACCTATGACATCACCCACTTCAATCTGTTGACCAGGAAATGAGAAGAATCAACACAGGCGAGTGCATCAACACCTAATTCTTTGAGGTGGCAGTACAATGCTTATATATTCTTCAGTCTTAAGTCAAGAGAAACTAACCTTGTCACCCTCTTTTTTCAACCATTTAGCAATGTTACCTTGGTTCTGCACATCAATAAACGTATAAATGATTCAAGGTCTTACGATAGGAAAAGCAAATGCATCCTCATCCAAAACAAGTTAGCACAAAATATGAAAGTTCATACCATTGTAGGTGAAAGTGCTGGCATTTCTAAGACAACGTGTGGGGGAAGATCTGATGCATCTGGCTGACTAGAACCTCTTTGTTGTGTGCTTTTTTCAGGTTTCACCTCTTGATGAGCTGATGTTTCCTCTTTACCAACTTCTCCACCCTCTAGGGTAGCGGGAACATTTTTAATGTCGTCTTCCTCTTCAACCTTGGTTACAATTAGATAAGATAGGATTAAACTCATGTCCATCAAACATATGTTGCACGATGCTGGCCATAAAAACAAAATATCACGCAGAGGACATCGCATGAGCATTCAGTATGACATAAGGTTTATTTAGTAAAAGATACAGCCTGAAGATTGGATCTTAGTCATTTTTTCCCGCAGTAAATATTGATAAAGAAACACCATAGATCTCTATGAATTGTTAAGTCTTCCAGAACGTAACACTAGGAAATAAAAGATAAAGAAGAGGCCAAAAGAAGTTTAGTAAAAGAAAAAGGAACTCCTAATGAGCGTAGGACGATGCTTGGATCACCTGTTATGAGATCATTACGCTTACCATTATTGCGATTGGTTCATTAACAGGAATATCCTTTGATCCTTCAGTTACTAGAATCTTGGCCAAAAATCTACAGAACCACACATCATTGCAAGTCAATTGACATTTAAATATACTCATTATGAGCCAGATCTTTGAATTACCAAGGTCTAGTGGAATAAAAATATATAAAACACAACACAAAATAATGAACCAGAAAATTATTAGAATTACCCTTCCTCTTGACTCTCAAATTCTACAGTGGCTTTGTCTGTCTCTATCTCACATAGTACATCACCCACCTCTATCTGTCAGGAAAAACCAAAATTCAAACCAGTTACTGAGAAAGTCCACATTCTATATTTTCTCTGACAACTAATCATCAATTTATCGTCTTTTTGTATGATGATTATTCTTAACTAACATCATACACGTCCACTGAAGTTTTGTGAACCAAAAATAAGAAGTAACCCACCTTGTCACCTTCTTTCTTCAACCACTTCGCAATATTTCCATGACTCTGCAAAAGCCAACAAACATAAAACAACGAGTTCTCGCATGGGACGCCAAAATTTCTTTAGAAGATTGGAGTTCGGTTTCCTACCATTGTAGGAGACAAGGCTGGCATTGAAAGAACTGTCTGTGCTGCGGGTCCTACAACCCAAAGAAAAATGAAATTAATGGAAAAACCCTGTATAATCAATGGCGACTCCTGTTGCTATATTTTAGATTCGTATGGATGCACAAACATCGAAGAAAAGAATGTTATGGGAAATTTTTGCACCTGCATCAAACAATGTCTCATTTTGTTCTTTCTATAACATAAGTGAAAAGGTGCCATCACTTATTCGTCACACCCGCTAAATATTTTTGTCATGGTAAATTCTCTAGGCAACGCAGTTTTACAATTATCAGCAGGTATACTTATCGGATGAAACTCACATATCAACTGGTTTGGTAATTCTGTAATGGAATTGCTTTGTAGACTCATTAATCAAGATCCCTATTCTATAAAATGACATAACAATCTATGAATACCTGTAGATGAAAAGTTTCGTACGCCAAATCGCAGCTACAAGAAAACAATTTCTGTGAGAAAACTGGATAGATGAAAGTGAAAAACAAAATGTACTAACTGTCAAACTTACAATGGCCTTCGAAGGATGATCATCCATTCTTGTAATTGTGTCTACTGAGGCAGACCTGAAAATTTGGATCAAACATAATCTGAAAATGACAAATACATATTCTCCCAATTTTTTTCAAAAGCGAGTTCAGTGGATACTATTGAGCTATGAATAACACATACGAAATAAATTACATAACCAAATTAATCTCTAATTCCTATTTAAAACCATCTTAATTTTCTTAAACCTTGAATGTCTACAATAGCACTGGTTTCTATATGAATAAGATCTTGTCCTCAATATCCAGGAAAGAAGAATTGTCGTTGTATAGACAAACTCAAACACCTCATCTAGTAAAAATGAGATCGTAACGGAAAAATATACAAGATAGAGCCAAACCTAGAGAAAAGGATGAAACAGGAACTAAGATAGACTGCTCATGCCGTTCTAAGTTAGTATTAATTTTACAACAGTTTCGTAACCTTGTCTTGCAACAACTCATATTACCAAGATTTGTGGTATGGAACACATACCTCACACCATTACTGCTAAAAATCTTGTCGTCGACATAGTATAATCCATTTGAATAGCTGAATCAGAGAGTTCATAAACAGATCAGATGTGTTGTAAAGCTAAAGTACCAGTTCCCACTTCTATGAACAGAAATATACGAACTGCCACGCAAAAGAACAACAACAAAAAATCGAGCAGAAAAAATTCAATCCTATGTTCTCGAAGCTGATAATCCAACATCTATAAATGCCTCTCACTGCAATCTACTAAACCCAAACAAAAGGCTAGGTTGGTCGAACCGTTTGACAAAATATCGTCAGGCTGATTACTTCCACCAGTAGCGTTTTTAAAACCGAATGCTAGCTAAAACAGCAAGTCTACATATCGTGGTCTCTGTGCAATTCAACAAAGGATGAAACAGTAGTAGACTCGGAACAACCAATCACCGAAACAGTGTGCTAAGAGTTTGCATTTAGAAAACACAATGTATCTTCCTTTTTTCAAACTTAACAAACAAACAAGAAGATTACATAGCTCCGATCTACAAGAATTCACCGAGACTCGAAGGACACTCGCTTGTTCTCAAATGCGAGTAACATAAAAACGAAATTTCACCTCCCAAACTAGAGAAGATAAACCTTTACTACAATTTTCAGATAAACAATATTTGGCATTCTTAATACCAATCAAACTGATCGCCTCCAGAATTCAACAATTCAAACAGTACTGTCTATCACGCAATGACATCTCCCAAAGTCAATGGAAGATTCCCGAAACAAGAACACAAAACAAAGAAGAAAACAAGTAGAAATCGAACTGAGAAAGCAGTTCACCGATCAAATTGTCAAGGATCGCACATCAAAAACTTCACAAAAGAATAAAAGCGTACCGACGAGTATGGAATCCGGAGACAGGAGCGAGAAGAAGACGACGAGCTCTGAGAATTGAAGAAGTGCGAGTGATCGCTGCTGGCCGGAGAAGTGGAAGCACCATGAGAGCACTTCGAGAAAGAGAGGAGGGTTCGACAAATCGCAAATGGGGAAAGAGACGATGGAATCAACACTAATTTTTTCAATTTTGGTCAGATTGCAACGACGGCTCAAAACGATTCTCGTGACGAGTGTCCACAATTCAAACCCGACCCGGCCCGGAAAGTAAAACCAGCAGTGGAAACTGAACCAAAAGCCCATGCCATGATTGTTCAGAGTAGGAGTGGCTATTCGGGTACCCATTCGGGTTTTATTCGAATTTTTGGATCTAAACATTTAAGAACTATTCGGTTATTTTTATTTTTCGGTCTAGCTTTGGTTCGGGTTTTTGCGGATTCCGTTCAGTTTCGGATACGCACTTAATTTATGTAAAAAGATTTTAAATTCCAAATATATGTTAAAATTTCAAACTTAAAAATAAAAAATAAGTATACAACATAGAAATTTAACTAACGATGACCAAACACCTAATTAACATGAAATTTGTTTTCGGTTGGTGCGTTTAGACGAAAATATGCTACGAAACATAAACTAGAGGTTTTTGTGTTTCTTCTTCTTCTATTGTTTCCTAATCCTATGCTATATCTCCCTAAATATTTTTAAAACTTAATAAAAGTTTAAATACATTTCATTAGAAAACAAAAAATGATAAGTTCACTTGACATATTGGTTTCCCATTTCCCATAGTATCCACTTGACCAAATTGTAGACATAACCATTTGAGATCTTACAAAAATCCAAAGTCCAAACTAATCATACCATTTTATGATTTGTTTGGTAATTTTTGTTTATATGTAATTAAGATCAAGTTATCAAATATTGGACATGTGTCATTGTTTATCTTTTACCTATGTATTCAACGAATTTGCCAATCATAAAGATGAACCGCTAATATAACTATGCACATAAGCCGAGATTCATTTGGTCTAGTGGCAAAAGCTTTGGTGTTGAATATTCATGCGTCTGATTCGACTCCACCAAGTCACGATGCCCCGCGTCGTAGGGTTTAGCTATGGATTGGACTTTGTCGATTCACCCGTGTCAAAAAAAAAACTATGCACATAACTAAAAATGACATATATCATGATATTATTCTAAAAATAACGAACTTGCAAATAAGATAATGTCATTTTTCTCTCAACTGTTTTCTTTATTAAATCCTCTAAACCATATGTTAAATAATACACTTTTGATAATTTTCATCATAACATATTTGAAAAAGCTAAAGGAATCAAAATCTTCTGACT
The DNA here is from genome assembly GCA_900406275.1 of Anastatica hierochuntica. Classification (NCBI taxonomy): domain Eukaryota; kingdom Viridiplantae; phylum Streptophyta; class Magnoliopsida; order Brassicales; family Brassicaceae; genus Anastatica; species Anastatica hierochuntica. The sequence goes on along the minus strand of OVAN01002344.1, from coordinate 25,111 downwards.
CAAAACATTGTTATCATTTGTAACCGGAGATGGTTGCTTCTTCTCTTTAAACCCATCTTCACAATTGCTCGGTGCATCAAAAGCAGCACTAAGATTCACATTAGCTGTTCTGTAATCTCCCGATTCACCGCTCCTCAAGGCTTCGTTTAAAGAACCAATTGCATCCGAATAAAGCTCGACGCAATCGCGCAACGGCATATCGATACTAGGTGAATGTTTTGGGTTCTTGAGAATATTTTCGACGGTTCCTTTCACGCTAATGGTCTTAGTTGCTGCGTTCTTTGTTGATGCTATGAACAATCCTTCGAGATTAGTCGCGGTTTTGCTTTGTGGATCTTCTTGAAGAGACTTTACGCAAAAATCGTATTTGAAATTCGGGTCTTTGGCTGCAGCTTTCTTGCAAGAATCTTGAATTAGAGTTTGCGCGGTTGCGAAAATGTTTAAGAGAAGAAAGAACATAACAAATGAGACGAAAATTTTCATCTTTTTTTTTTTGTCTTTTGGTTTGTTTTGGCTAAAGGAGAGGAATTGAGAAAAATGTTGATAAAGAATATTACAACTTTTTTTTATTCAATCCAATCTAATTGTTCGTTTTTATAATAATAAAGGATGTTATGCCAAATTGATTCTACATTTAATAATAATGATGAATATATTCGCTTTTAATGTTTATTTTCCTTTTTAATGTTTAATATTTCAATTTATTTGTGCATATTCGTCAACATGCAATAGTTGCATTGTGACATAATTTCAAAACCGTTACGCCACTTTCATGAATATATTTTTATATAATCAAATATATAATTCTTTTTATGGATAAGATTTTTGGTCAACGTAAGCTATTTTCTTCTGAAGAAAGAGATTTTGCAAATCCATTTCAAATAAACCCAACAAAATCTTTCTTCTTATGTCCAATATGCAAAGTCAAACCCTATTTTGTAGTGATAATGATAGTTAATATTCACATGTTTTACTGTTTTTCTCTTCTGAAAAAATATAATATTCAGATGTCTTTGTTTCGAGTTATTTTTATTTTTTTCCTTGTCTTTAAAATCGTAAAAATTTTATTATATTGATTTCTGAATATATCATGATTCTGATGGAGCAAAACCATTTTTTGATTTGTGCTGCTCGACGAGGTATATAAGATAATCGACTCTCGCGTGAACTATGTTACATGCATCACTAGTGCTTTAAATTCATCACATCGTATTTAGCTTAAAACGTATGATACCTTGTGTTTATCTTAACACAATCATCACTTTTTAATTTTTTTTTTTTGAAATTATCATCTCGTGTTTATCTTCTAACACAAATTTATATAAATTTGAATTTAAGTATATATTCGATTAGAACTAGAATTCAAAAAGAAACGTAAGAACGCCAAATTGAACATTTCTAGATCCAATATTTAGAATAGCATTTAACTATATGATATCACATTTTACAAAATCAAAATGATTCATAAAAATTCACGATGGGCAACGCAACACAAATGTATAGTTTTACAAGTGACTCCTAAACAATCAATTTCAAAGATATAGAAGGCAAAACTAATTTTTCTAATGAATAAATGTTATGTGGATTTGATCGAGTTAAGTATTTAAAGATATAGATGTTCACCTTTTAGTATGAATATGATAGATAGGGGTGGAACGATCCGGATATCCGGATTATTTTGAGGTATCTGGATCCGGATTTGGATCCGACGGATCCATGAAACTACTATCCGGATCCGGATCCGAGGTGTTAGGATATCTAGAGGTCGGGTATCGTATAAAAATTCGGATAACCACGAGATTTTATATATATATTTTTTTTAAAAGTTAAATTTAATTAAAATTTGTAAAATCAATATAAAATTTGCATTTTTAAATTTATTTTCGAAAATAAAATAAAATTTATTATTATCAGTGAATATAATTTATTTTTTATTTGTTTTTATAGTACACACGCAAATGATAATCGATGATGCAACTAACCGAAACCTTTAAATTTTTATTTGATAAACTTAAAATTTTTTCATTCTTTTTCAGTCTCTAAAATAGTTTTGAAAAATTTAGTGTTCGTGCAAGGCACGACACATCAACCGGTGTTAATTAAAAAATGATGCCGCAAACAGTCCCGCTCATCCGACTATTTAAAATTGTTTGAGGAATGACGTCACAAAAAAGGCTGGGGGAATAGTTGGGCTTGTTGGGCCTCACGAATATTCACGGACTAAAAACACTTTTCGACTGTATAAAAGGGTCTTTTTGATATATAGAAAAGTTTAGAGGTTCTTTTATAAAATTTCCACGAATTGTGGGTCCCATTTCCATCCTCTCTCTCTCTACCGTCAGAGTCACACTCACAAAAACAAATGTTCCGACTTTAAAACAGAGCTTCATCGTTTTTGCTTCTGATAAATTTTTCTTCTTACACTTTCTAAAAGATGAATTGCCTTCAGAATCTTCCCAGGTATCTTTCTTTCTTCTTGCTTTTTCATGTTGTTTGAATTTTTCTTCTTTGATTCCATGGCAGCCACTTATTTCACCAGATCCTCTGTCTCACCTCTGTTTGGCTTCGATGGAAATCAAAGACATTCTCCTCCTTCTTCTTCTTCTTCTTTGATGACGATTGTATCACATTCTTACATTATTCATCACCAAAAAGGAACAACCTTTTTACAGCAGCCACTGATCAAAGCCACTGATTCTACATCTCGACATGCTTTACAGGTAAAATACAGAAACTTTGTCAATGTTGTTGTTGGAAACTTGTGAGAAAAAAGTAAGCTTTTTGACTTGTAGGCTGTCTCAGATTCAATGAGTGGTGTTTCGTCAAACAAGGAAGAGAAATCTGATGTTTATAGTCAAGACATGACTCATGCTATGGGTGCTGGTATGTTTAATCCTAAGATTAGTTTTGTTCATTAAGAAACCATTCTTGTTCTTTGATTGATTCCTTATGTGTGTTTTCATTCTCAGTTTTAACTTATAGGCATGAGTTAGGGATGAACTACAACTTTATTCTTCCGGATTTGATTGTTGGATCTTGTTTACAGGTTTTTACACTTATCCTCCTTTGTTTAATATCGAACCTTTTTGGAGAATTTTGTTGCGCATTGTTACTATATACTATGCTTGTTTGCTTAGACCCCTGAAGATGTTGACAAGCTTCGTGAGATTGGTGTTAAAACCATATTTTGCTTGCAACAAGATCCAGACTTGGAGTATCCTTCGAAATCCCTCTTTTTCTGTTTCGTGTTTACGGTTTGGTTTCCTTCGATTTTGAATGAAGAAGAATGATCTGCAGTGCAAAAAGCCTTAACCTATACTTCTAGATACTTTGGAGTAGATATAAGAAGCATTCAAGCATATGCTAAGAAATGTGACGATATTCATCATATTCGCTGCGAAATAAGGTAATGAATTGAAGGAGAGATCATAAGAGTTGGTTTACAGTTTCTTTTATAGACTTGATGAGAAGCCTATTAGGCAGAAAAATTCATCACGGAGGCACTCACTTTGACGTATTAATAATCTTTGATGTGACAGAGACTTCGATGCATTTGATTTGAGATTGCGTCTCCCTGCTGTGGTTAGTACACTGTACAAAGCCGTTAAGCGAAATGGAGGAGTTACTTACGTTCACTGCACTGCTGGAATAGGACGGGCTCCTGCTGTTGCGGTATGTTGCAGAAATTTGTAGCAATCCTTCTTGACTTATCGCTGACTAATACTGAGAAAAGGTATTGATTTCAATTACAGTTGACATATATGTTCTGGGTGCAAGGCTATAAACTCATGGAAGCTCATAAATTACTTCTGGTAAGATACTAATGTACTTCTGGTTTCTCTTCTCTCGATATGATTTTCTTTATGAACCGATGATTATTTAGACCAAATCTTGGGTTAGTTCATGAAACAGTCTAGCTTATAGATATTATAAATGTGGTATCTTTGAAGGCATTTCAGGCGTAAATTAGCCTATTTCAACATCTCTAGATATTTATTGCAGAGCAAAAGGTCGTGCTCTCCGAATCTAGATGCTATCAGAAATGCGACAATTGATATCGTGAGTCGTTTTTTCAACTTTCACGATGCTTGCTATGTTCGAAGCTTATCAGTTCCATTCATTAGCATAAGTTAAACAACTGTGCTTAGTTCTTTGGTTCCTGACTACTGTTTACGGGTATGTATGATGAACATAAAAAGCTCACAGGACTCAAGAAGAAGATTGTTATTCTGACACTGAAAGACAAAGGGTTCTCCACAGTAGAAGTTTCTGGTCTTGACATTGGATGGGGACAGGTGAATAAGCTTTATGCTAAATCATATGTCATTACTATGCAAAAGAAAGGCCTCTTTGATAAGAAGTGGAAGTGATTTGAGTGTTGCATATATGTCGTATGGTATATCACGAAAATTTCGTTTTTTTCGTTCTTCGTTTTGACATCTTTTACTATTTGTGTAGAGGATACCTCTAACGTTGGACATGGCAACAGGATTCTGGAGCCTAAAGAGAGAATTGCCTGTGAGTTTTTCTCTTTATGAACTAGAAAAAAAGCTCAGTGTCTTGCGGTTTGTTATCATTTTTCCAACGACAAACACAATTCTGAAACGTAGGAAGGACGGTTTGAATACAAATACATCATAGATGGTGAATGGACTTGCAATGAGCTCGAACCATTTACTGGACGGAACAAGGACGGCCATGTCAACAACTACGTGAAAGTAAAAGAAATGTCTCTTGTCTCTTAACATAGTAGTATGGAATGAATCGAGTTAATGCTTTGTAATGTTGACTGTGTTGTTGTGTACTAATGAGACAGTTAGTAGAGGATTCAACAAGTGTAGACGGTGCAACCCGAGAGAGACTAATGAGCGAAGATCCTGAGCTGTTGGAGGACGAACGTTTGAAACTAATCCACTTCTTGGAGACTTGTTCTGAGTCGGAAGAAGAGGTTTGAGGGCAATCTTTTGAACTCATGTGAATGTAGTAACTTATTGATAACAATGAAGTGAAAGTATATATTGTATTAGCCTCATTGCTGGGTCATCTTGAGCAATCTTTTGAGCATATATGCGTATTAGCGTCGAGTAAGAAAGTGCTTGATGAGATTCAGAAGGATCTCAAGTTGACAGAAGAGAAGTTCTTTCAAGTTAGACCGAATACAAGATGATGCTATAGGCTCTAATGTTTCGCATTACAAACTCTTCAAAACGATTCTTTTCGCGTTCTTGATCCCCGAAAGACTCTTCTTTATACTTACGCCTTATTCACCCGAATCTTCTGTCCTTCCAACAACTGCAGAATCAATTCAACAAACCACAATGAGAAGGATAAGACACTGAATTAGTTTTATACAATGGTTGAAACAACAATTTGAGGCACTTACAGAATCGTTAAGAGCCAAAATGGCAGCTTCAACATCTTCTTCTGAAGAAAACGTAACAAAACCGAAACCGCTGGATTTAGAAGTTCCAGGTACTCTAGAAACCTTAGCGCTTACTACTTTCGCTTTCTCTGAAAACAAACTCTCAAGCATCTCTCTTGTAACGGTCTTTGCTAGATTCCCAACATAAACTTTGTAAGGACTATCCACAAATGCAGAATCTTCAGACTGAATCAATGACAAATCAGCAGATGATGATGATGCTATAGGTTTCTCTGTGATGTTAACCTTAATCTCACGCCCTTCAATGGTCTTTTAAGTAACCCAAAACACAAAAACAAGAAAAAGCTCAGTGATTTTTCAAGAACTTGAAAATGAGATTAGTTAAGAAACAAAGAAAGAATCTCTTACAGTGCCATTCAATTTCTCAATCACAGCATTAGCATCTTCAATTGATTTCATTGTAGCAAATCCAAATCTACGACTTCTTCCTGAATACTTATCATACATCACCTGATCAAACCAAATCATAAACCTTTGATTCGTAACTAAACTAAACTGCATAAGAAGAAGAAACTTTAAGGAAGAAGAAAACAAGAACCTGAACTTTCTCAATGGCACCGTGTTCTTCAACAAGTTTTGTGAGCTGTTCGTTGTCTACTGTTCTTGGTATGTTTCCGATGTAGACACGTCTTGAGGATTCAGAGTTAGGATCCAAAGTGGTTTTTTCTTCCGTCTCTGTTACCGCACGAGGAACGAATCTCATCCTCGAGCTCTGTGGAATGGAGATGGTTCCAGAGAGAGAAGGAAAGTGTTTTGAAGGGTATAATACATTGACCCTTGTCTGTAAAGTGGTGAAAGATTCGAACTTGAATGAGAAGAGTGCAGTAGGTTTGACTGAAACAAGAGCTGTTGTGAAAGTCGCCATTGTCGATAAGTAAGAAGATGATGGTGTTGTTGTTGTTGTTCTACATTATCCATTTAGACATCTCTCACTTCTAAAGTAACCACTGTACACAATTGGGCCTTTTCAAAGCCTGAAAGTATTGGGCTTTGAAAGATATGTTGAAATGGAAGTTGTCAAGGACCCAGCAACCCGGTTGGACGGTATTTCGGATATGAAGTACTCGAAAAACTCGAACACCTTGAATAAAACTCGAGATTCGAAAATCAAAAATCAACTAACCTAGCCCGAACCAAAACTCGTAAAGATAGAACCGGAGAAACCCAAAACCGAATGGATTTCGGGTGTATTTTGATTTTACATGTGTTACTAAATATAGTCCGAACTTGATTACATCCAAACTGAATATCCGAGATGGGTTTACACCTACGCCCTTGAAAACCAAACGTCCAGCCCTAGTAAAGTATCCAAAGGTAGTATAAGGCTTGCACCTATGCCCTTAGTTACTTTCAGATTTTTCGGTTATGATTATTTTCTAACTCCGATTCTGTTCCAACTCTTTTTTTTTTTATATATAATTCTTTCAGTTCGGTTCCGGTTATTATGCCCATCCGTAGGACAAACGTTACAAATGATCAAAGATTATCTAGGCATGATCATCTAAGACACAAGAAGCCAAGTCAAGAAGTCAAGTAAAGAAAGAAGTTAAATTAGAAGCGTATATTGTGAGAGCTTATTCTAGTTACTAGAACTATCAACCATGTTGTGGAATAAAATTACATCCTTAGAAAAGTGGGGGCAAACAAAAACAAAAACAAAAACCAGTGGGGGAAACTTTGCCCAAAAGTCATTGAAACATAATCTGAAGAAAAGCAAAAAGCTTTATATATGGTACAGAAGTCTTACTTAAGAATCGTCTACTTTCTTTTGAGCACCATTCCAAGCTTTCCTTATTTTTTCGCTTTTTGCTTCTTCCGATCCAACGATGTTAAACCGGCACCTAATCCCGCAGGAGCTTGGCTCTCTGTTTTCTTATTTTCGGAGGAACCTTTCTTCTCTTCTACCTTTGTCTCTCCGCCGTTTACCCCGCTTTTCTCAGAAGAATCTGCGGTTCCCGCGTTGATCATGTTTTGGAGTTGGGAGAGTGGCGGCATGGGTTGAACTGGGACACCACCATGAGGCCGGACGAGAAGCCCCTTAGCAGCTGCTTTCTTCCTAATTTCAGCTGCTGCACGAGCTGCTCTTTCGTCAAAACCTCTCCCTCGTGGTTGACCCTCCCCAAGGACAGCAGTGTTTAGTGCATTAGACCTCCCACTAGCTGCTGCGTTTTGGAACGCTTGTATCAAATCTGGATGTGCCTGTTGCATACACCGATCAGGAAACCGATTTCATTAATATCCTAATTATTCAAATCTGTAACATCATTTTATAAACGCCAAAAGCAAATGCTGCAAGTAGGATATACCTTCAGGAGATCAATAGCCTTTTGCGTGTTGGCCGCATTGGCTGCCTGTCCTTTCTGCTTTTGCGCGTTCATCTGATGCAAAACCCAACCAGAGATTTTGAGAAATACAAACAAAATGTAATCATGAACAAAAGAGGTTCTCCTGTGTTGTTATCATTGCATCAAACCTGAAGCTCACGCATCTTAAATGTCTTCATCCAGTTTAGAGAGTCCCGTGTCCTAGAATCGTCTTCTCCCAGTTGTTTCACAAGTATGTCATAGGTTTTCTTTTCATGCTGGACCAGAACAAAACAATTACTTTAAAAAGCGACACAGATAAGAGGATCGAGAAGCCTTGTAAAAGTATTTAATACCTGATGGGAGAGCTTGAATGCGCCCATACAGTTAAACGCAATGGCAAGAGCGTGATAGCAAACAGCAGTTTGAATGTGCTCAGGGCCAAGCAGTCTCTCATTTTTCTTTAAAGCCTCTTGAAGATAGCGTAGAGCTGTATCCATTTTTCCCATGTCTTGATACATCATGGCAACATTTATAAATGTTGCTGCGACATCTGGATGATCAGGGCCAGATGAAAGGCCAAGTAGTAGCAAGGCACGACCCATGTTCTGTAGAGCAAGTTCTGTCTGATTGAGCCCATGGTAGAAAAGAGCCATATTGCCATAACTGTAGTTCATAACCAAAGTAAGTGTCATACGTCAAACCAGAGAAAATAAAAAGAGCATATTGTTAGCCCCGACTTCGAAATGTCAATCAACTGGAGTTCCGTGAACAAAGGAGGTGTGACATTTAAAGTCCGCACCTCGTTAAGATACGGAAACATATATGCTCTGTTGAAGCAAGCATGATCAGGTTTTAACTCCGATTAAGTTACAGTATTAGAATAGGGAAAATAGATGATACCTGTGAGCAGTATCAGGATGGTCCAAACCAAGGCAACGCTCATTTATGATTAACTCCTTGTGTTGCTGCATNTGCCCCCCGCCATATCTCCTGCATGGTACAAAACCATGGCCAGGTACCTGAAAACCGAAAGAAGACATAAAAATACTATCAAGGCCGAAGTCCACAAATAAAAAGCCTAAATTAAACTGAAATTCAGAAAGAATAATCAATCTTTGGTGGAACATCAGATAGTTTCCAGGGAAAAAAAATCAGCAGGACATAGCCTTACCTGCAGCAGTTCGCAACTTCCCGGTGCATTGGACCAGTCACCTAGAATCAGAAGTATATGATGACCACCTTTGATGATTAAGAATTTGGACAGTACATGATGCACAAACGGATCAGTTACCTGTTGAAGTATCGAAAATGCCTCTGAAAAAAACGTGTAGGATTCACTAAGCATGCCCTACAAAAGATTAATCATTTTAGTCATACAAGATAATGATTGTTTTGATTGACTATGATACAACAGACAGGAGACTACAGCAAGAAGCTGGATGAATAGTTGACTGACAACCCAAATCAAAATAATGTTGTCATGATCTTATCGTATACAGGAATATTTGCTAGAATATTTGTCAAAAATTAACAACACAAAAGCATGAACACAATACAGTGCAACCACAACGATTAGCTAATGTGAAATAACAAAGCTACCTCAGCCAGTTGGACCTTCCCCATCTCAACGAGATCTTTAGCCTCAGAGCATACAGGAACAGAATGCTTAATAACAGGCCGAAGATCCAATATATCTGACGTATCAAAAGGCAAGGCTGCACTAAAATCATATTTGCGAGCGGCAACACTGATACCGACCTGTTATTAGAAAAATGAGGAGATTATTAACAATAATTAACTAGCGCTTTACGGAAAAATAAATGCGTCTCTTATTACCTTTTGGCAAAGGTTACGAAGAACAGATATTTTCTTAGCCATAGTTCTTGACAGCTCAGGCAACTCAAACTGAAAATAAGCTCACATTAGTTTCAATAGCTCACATTAGCTTATAGTAGGAGAAAACATGCAACTGGCTTACAAGGGTGGCAACTCTTCCAATAGACGATCAATTCAATGATTCTTTGCTTCAGATAATGAAGAAACAGATTACCTCATACTTGGCTTTGGCGAATTCCTGAATGTCAGACCATAAAATGTTGGAGTCAACCATCATATACGATGAACAACTTTTCTTTGCAGAACTTTTTCCTTTCCCTCTTCCATGGCCCTTCTTGGTGAAAGATTGATCCTGTCCAAATTCAAGGGTCAGTCTTACACCTTATACAAATCAAAAACAAAAAACCATAATTTGTTTCAAGCGAAGCTCTAATAAACGACTCCAAAGAGCTAAAATAGCATACTTCAAGATGAACAAACATGAAGCTTTTTAAAAACTCTGATGGTGCACAAAAACCTTCTTTTGACTTTTGGCATGTGGGCTGCTGGCGCTAGCTTTTCCACCAGCAGCTTGATAGTTTCCAAAGAAACAATTCAGGAAATGTGAGACTGCTGCTCCAACATCATGATCCTCTACATCTCTTAGTATGTCCTGCATAACAACGAAAAAGTTCTTGATACTACTGAACAAAGATCAATTCTCCAAATCTTGAAATACAAATTCGCAAGGAAAAGAAAATTATAATTTACTTAGAGCTTTGTCCACTGAGACCCTAACTCTTGATCAAACATTGTGGTATAATTTGTACAATATTAAAAAATTACCTTCAGAATGTGCTTTGCAGATCTGACTGTTATCTCATTCAGACAAAGATCCCACATATGCGGCAAATGCTTCACCCCATTAGCAACCTGGTCATGTACAACCACTGTTAAGAAAATCAAACACAGATAGCAAACGGAATGTAACTGACAGGTTGTGACGAACTCACTCTTCCAATGTAACGAACATTAACACCATGAGCATGTAGTGCTTCAGTTAAAGTTTGACCATCCATTGGAGAAACCTCAAGAGTGCAAAGATCTTCTATGAATTTTGGAAGCACCACATCCACAAGGTATGAGCTAACGTTTTTCACATTTTCTTCATCAGCAGCTATCTCCTAATTATCCAAAAGAAAAAAAAAGAGCGAGACAATTAAACAAATTTTAAGATATGAACTGACAAAAAATAACCTATAAGCAACATAGGCTACCTCTTGACTGCCACCTAATGTGAAGTCAGTGAGCACGTTGGGGTTAAAGGCTATTTCTTCAGATGATTTGGAACTTTCAGAAGAGCCGGCTGCAGAAGCTTTGGTGTTGGTATTTTGCTCTTCTGTAATAGTTTTCTGTAGAAAACTCACACATATCAGCAATTACAGTTTATGTAACTAAGATAGAACAGTTCTCAGACACTTCTATTCAACAGTAGCAAGCAAGGATGTGAAAGAAATTCCAGGCAAAAACAATAGAGAGTTGAAATAATCAGTCAAATTGTATTTGCACAACGAAAATTCAGTCTAATATAAGTAAAATAGTTATATTCATCATTGCTACAGGGGCCAATCCAGTTTGTATTTTGGATATCTGCATCTCCACTCTACAAAATTCTGTCTGTGAAAACTGTAGGTGGATAAAGCATCCCATAAACTAGTAGCAGCCGATGTATAACAGCGTACAAAAACCTCACATGAAGTCAATCAGTACTAATACGCTTAACGCACGCATCTAACAGGAACAAAAGGGAAGCGTATACCTGATCAGAAGTTGATTCCCCGTTTTCCTCTCCATGGACCAATTCATCACCATTTTTAGAAGTGTCAGCACTAACATTAGAAGGACCAGAAACGATATCCGCACCTTCATCAGTCTTGATTTCACACTTTGACTTTTTCAAAGATTCAGCCTTCATGAAGAAAAATTGTCAAAGGAAAACACAAGTGCAGATGCTTCTAAAGAACGAAGAATAAGTACCTGGCAAAATGATGTGATGAGTTCTGGTCTTAGGACACAAAAACGTGACTCTGGACCCGTGTAGTTGGCATCACGAGGTGTGACTCTCATCAAGTCCAAGAGATAGTGCCTGTTATCACTGCCAACTATCCCCTTGCACTCTACAGGTGCAGCCAATTTGAAGACATTTTCGGATGCATCAATAACGGAATGCTCCTTTATGTGAAGAAGCTTTGCAGCCTCTAACACCTGAAGAAAAAATCAAATAAGAACTAAAGATTACTGACAATATTGCAAAGATAGATCAGCACTAGAATGAACACATTAATGCTCACAATATCCAACTACAATAAGGACTATATTCATTTACCTTAGCATGAAAATCTTCATTCCAGCATATTTTCTTGCCATTGTCGACAGAACCATACAAAAGCGCATCTGATTTATCCCCTTGAAGAATCCCCGGTAGTACACTCTAAAACACATTACATAGATGTTATCAGATTGCACACAAAAAGACGTATATAAGGTGAAGACTTGGCAGTTTCAGATATATACAAACCTGAGCAACAACCCTATGACCTCTGTAATCAATAATGGCCATGGCCAGATTATATAATCCTGGGACATCTGCTTCTTGATATAACTTTGTGCCTTTCAAGTCATTGTTTGCAGAGGCATATGTCGCCTGCTCATTTTCAACAAGCGGCGCTTCATGACAGCTGTTATGCTCTTCATTATTTTTTCCACTGCAGGTTCCTTCCGTGCATGGAACCTTTTCAGATGAGGAAACCTTCTCAGTCACTTGACTATTAGACAGGCGTTTTTTGGAAAGCTGTTCAATGTCGGCATCAACAGCAAAGCTGAAAAATATATTGTTGTGCACATACCTACAACAATGAAAAGATGACAAGTGTTCAAAATAATAAAGTTGACGGATAAATACAACCATGTAAACATCTAAATGCTGTGTCATTTTCCATGTCCATAAACAGTAAAAAGAATAATGATGTATTCTGAATAAATTTGACGTCAACAATGAGCTAAGAACATTAAAACATAAGAGTTAGCTATGGAGATTCAACAATGAAGGCCAGACAAATCATACTAACATGTGCAAAAACTCTGGATCAGTTGGGTTTATGGGTGGTATGCATCGGCTGATCACACCAATAGCTCCATTAAGAGCTGCATCGACGAAGTCAGAAGACACTTTGTAAAGTGCCCTATCACGCAGGATCCTACAAAGAAGGAGCTTTTAATAAGAAACAATCTAGAGAAGGAACATAATTCCAAAAGAGAAAATTGTACCTCTCCTGATGAGTAGAGTGAGGAAACTCTCTGCAAGATTGCAACTCTTCATTCCAATCTCTTTGCATACCAATCAGCTCGCTACCATAGGAAATGGTCAGTGCTTCTTCTGCTCTCGCCGCATCACGCTTGTGATCTAAGTCCATATGCAAAGACCCCGTGTTTCAGACATTTTACAAATGAATATTATTTCAAGTGTTCTATGATAGAAACGATACTTATGTGTAAAATGGATAACAAAAATATACTAAAGTCAAACTCACCAGGAACTGGATATGATCTTAGCCACGAATGAGGTGGCAAAAGCGATTGAACATTCTCAAACGGATGTGCAGATGCTTTCTTTTCCATGACTTCACGGAAAGCTTCAAATTCATACGAAAAATAGCAGATAACCAATATATTAGATGAAAATTATCATGATGACAGATAGAGCAAATGATAGACTAAGATCCATGGTATATTATTGGTTTCCCACCTTTTTTGAACTTAGAGCTAAGTTTTTGCAATAATCCGATAAGGGTAGCTGCCTCAATTCCAGATTTACTTGGCCTTGGATCGAGAATGTTTTCAGAGCTAGAATTAACATAAAATGTCTTTGTGGTACCCGTAATGCAATACTTGTTACCTTCCAAGGTCACAACATCCAAATAAATTAAGTCTCCTACAAGCCTGGCAAAATGAATACATGAGATACTTCATAAAGGGTAATCTTATGTATCTACAATTGTTAAAAGCATCTTCACTACACCTTCGATGGCTTGGAGGAGGATTAAACGATGAAAAGACAATGTTTTCCACACACTTGATCTCTTGTGATGCAGAATTTATTAACTTTCTTAAAGAGCCAGGCACATCTTCCATGAAACCCAAACATTCGAGTTCTGGATTGTCGGATTTTGGTTTATCTGTTTCAGAATATATACAATTAATAAATCATTAGCGCGCGTGAAAGCAAGATTCGTAAAGAAAAACATTATGAATAGGATACAAATCTGAAACCTCCAGGACTCTGTGTTTTGTTCAGTGTTGCGTCATATTGTAGGGCAAGCGTTGTTGACAATGAAGAGTGGAGTGTCGAAAGGGATAGAAGATCTCTAGCACGATGAACATGAGCCCTTATGGATCTATCATCATATAAAGCTGTAGAAAGATACATACCAAGTAACCTTTCAGCAAATTAGCCTCAAACCAAGAAAAAAAATGTAGGAAAGACAGATTTAGTATACCTGCAACCATTTCTAAAGAGCAACCACCAGTAGTAATGTCAGCTACTTCAGAGATCTCATTGTAATCTTCCAAATGGTTAGTCTCTCCATCCTTATTGCGGAGCAATAACTCATAGCATGTGAAGTAGCATGTCTCTGGGGCATCAAGGAGGAACTGCCTTATATCCATCACTGAATCTCCCGGATTCAGCTGCAAAGACGGTCAATAAGAGAACATTCAGTAAATCACACTATGACTTTCTAAATATACAGTAATGGAAGTGTTCACTCCAAGTAGAAATCGAAATACGAAGAATACAAGCTAGAAAAACAGAGAGTCGAACTCACCTGTAACTCCATCTTACCCCCACTTTGTGTTTTGACAGACACAGGATAAAGACGAAGTTCACCTGTGAAAGCCAAACATATCAAACACTGAAAGCAATACAATGGAGGCATGAATGAATCTTCCTGTCTTAAGAGAAAGCCACACATATCAAATTGAGATACAACATAGCTTGGTACTTCCTAAAGAAAGCATTAAAGCTAACCTTGCTTGGGCTGAGAATCGTCATTTGCTACTTGAGATTCGCTTTCCTCGGCCTTAGGAAGCGGAGTAAGAACTTCTTCAGTGTCCGGCACCGAACAGTCAATAGCATTGGGAGTAACATTTTCGGAAGCAGGAGCAGGAGTCGTCGGAGCATCGGATTGAAGAAGAGGGGCTTCAGTGGAATTGGTGGTAGAGCTCTGAGCTGCTCTTTTCGCTTTCGATTTGTTAGACTTCCCAGCCATTTCACCTATGGAACCAATCAAGGAGATAACAGAGGAATACGTTAAGAGAAAGTGCGAATCGAAAAGGTTGAATCTGATGCGAATTCAGAGAAAATTCACTCATTTTGAAGGAAAGAGAGGAAAAGGAATCAATACAAAAGTCGCAGAAACGAAATCAATAGAGATGGAAGAAGATTCAATTAGTTAAGACTAAAACAAAGGGTTTAATAAAGGATCTGATTAAAGTTAGAGATACCTTGAGGGGTGAAGAGAAATGGGATTTGCGGCGGGAGACGACGGAGAGAGAGCGGCGGAGAATAGAAAGAGATGAGGTTTAAGGAGGGTTGAATTTGAAAGAGGCGGCTGATGATTGATGTTTCTCTCTCTCTCTCTAGCTCAAGTGTGTTACAGCTGAGTAGAAGAGAGGTGGTGTAGGAGAGAGAGAAAGAGAGAGAGTCAAACAAAATCGTTGGGCTTGGGCTTTCTTATGGGCTCCTTTTAACGCGGGAAGAATATTGGTTTAACTCCAAAAGAAAACCGAACAAAACCGACCAAAATTAAAAATCTAATTCAAAATCAAAGTTTACAAGTCTAACTTGAATGAACCGAATTTAATTAATGTCTTAAGTAACATTATAAAATTAGTTAATTATTCATAAGATTTTATCCAATGTTTAACCAAAACCCAGTCAAACCGAACATAAAGATTTCAAACCAAATCGAGTTACAAAATAACCAATTAAAATCGTAATCCAGTATTTAAATTTAAGTTTCAACTGTATCACGCGGAAATATGAATTTTTTTAATCGTCTGAATTATTATTTCTATTACGAATGTTGCGGATTGATAGATACTACGGCTTTGAAGTTGTTTAGGGAAGGTAAAACACACGGAGTGGTCGTGAGGCTATTTGGTTGTGAGGTAGGAGACAAGTATGAATCGGCATGATATGTCTCCATCTTCTATATGTGTATATAAACAAGAAGCAAATCATCTTGTTCTCGCATCATCTCTTCATGATGAAGAAAGATTCAAGATTTGGGTTAGCAATAGTGGCACTGCTCATGACCGAATCGGTTCTTACCATAGTCACAGCACAGCAAGAGGACCAGCAACCACCTCCACCGATGTTGCCCGAGGAAGAAATAGGAAGATGCAGCAGAACATTCTTCTCTGTTTTGGTGCAGCTTATACCATGTAGACCAACAGTTGCTCCTTTCAGCCCGATCCCACCGACCGAGTTATGTTGCTCTGCCGTTATCATGCTTGGCCGTCCTTGTCTTTGCCTTATTGCCAATGGACCTCCACTCTCTGGCATTGACCGTACCATGGCTCTTGAGCTTCCTCAGAGATGCTCTGCTAATTTCCCTCCCTGCGATGTCATTACCTAGAAACAAACATCTCATCTTTTCTTTTCCGTTTACCATTTCACTCTAGTAAACACACTAACTGTTAGTGTGTTATGTCCCAGACTTGCGAAAACATTAATAAAGTTGTGTAATCAAATAGAAATCTCAAACTTTTTTTGTATTCCGGAGAACGCAAATCCAATCCATACCAGCACTTCAACTTATCAGAAATCTAAATAACTTGGAACAATATGTTTAATAGAAAAACAAGCTCAGCTGGAGAGGCTGGGCTGAGAAATAGCTCGTGATTGAGCACAACACGAACGTTGATCCTTAGTAATACGCCTTCCTGGGATTTCCCTGCGAACACAATTGAGACAAAAGGTGTGAGTCGAGAAGTGTCTATTATCAATAGAATGGAACTAAAGATGGACACAGTACCAGTGGATTGGGTCTGTGTTTGTAACCAAGCATCATTCGCTTCTTGTACTGCTCGTATATATCATCCTCAGGCTTAACCTCTCCTGGAGCTTCAGCTCCAACTCCCAAGTTGTTTGACTTTACATCGCCCGCCATTATAGGATCTGCCATACCTTTTCTGGAGCTTCCTATGCCTTCACCTGTAATTCACTCACCCAATTCGGTGAGCTCCTTCTCCATAAAGGCACAAGATGCAGAAAGAAACAAGGGGGAAAGTGTACATATAGAGCAAAGCAAGTAATCACCTTCTTTCCAACCCATTTTTGACAAGAGCTTATGGCCAACGTTATCTGCTTGGATCTTAGCCTTCTCAGCTGCCTCCCTCGTGGCTTTTTGTGCAGCTGCATCGTTACATTTTGCAAGGAACTTATCTAGCTCCTCAAGCGGGATATAATCTCCCATGTGATGACCTCTCTTCCCGGAGTCTACAGAGGAAGCTGCTGAAATGAAATGTGGTAGCGCGATAAGACATCACAGCTGCCTAAAACAAAAATTAGCTATAGGGTTCTATTCTCACCAGATGGGCCTTGAAGGGAAGCTGGAGGGGGCATTTCATCTTTTGACTGCCTAGGACGTCTCATCTTCTCTTCTTGGGCAGCCTTCTTCATGTAAAACTCCATCATCGATATAGGGTCTGCACCCTTCGGCGCACTAGAGGAGTCGCCTGCAATTTAAACACATGTAACCCACGAGAAAAGCTAGACGCCGATGATAAGAAGGAACCTATGCTCCTAAAAGGCTACCTGACATACTGTTGCTGGGTCTTGTAATTGATGGATGACCAGATCTGGATGAAGATCCATGTTCCTCATGAGCATCATAGAGAGCTGAAGCAGGGATCTGATAACCTGTTTGTTGCTGAGCTGGCTTTTGCGAAGTGATTGCTGTCGTGGACGTCCGTGGGCCTGCATCACCTGGAAATATAAAACGATGGAAACCACCGTTAAGAATACACCAAGATATGGTAGCAGAAAAAGCAGAAACATGTTATACCACATAGTACATCGAGCATATATAAATTCATTTCTGGAAAATCTATAAATTGTTCAAAATAAAGAAACGAGATAAATATTCTTCCACATGCTTAGCTAAACATAATGATAGAAAGAAAACAAAAAAAGACCCAGTTGCAAGATTTTGGGTCTATATAAACACAACCGTGTGCAACACTTACCACTGTGAAGTATGCTAGAATCTTTAGTTTGTGAAAGAGACTTTTCCTCCTCGGAGAGTCTAAATGCATAGTACTTGTACTCCGCACAGCTCTTATCAAAAAGAAACCTGGTTAGGAAACAGGACACATGATAAATAAGGTCAGCAAACCCCCAGAAAACCCAAGTACCAACTTAGTATTGGCAAGACATAAAATCAATAGACATTAAACTGTAAATTATCCAAAACGTATAGAACATACTTAAATGGTGTATCCCCAGGATTTTTTTGCCGTGTAATATCCTCAAATGGCCTTCCATGCTTAGCAACAAAACTTGCTAGTTTATCGGCAACTTTCTTCACATCGGGATCACTAGGCGAAGGTGGTGCTGCACATCACTTATAAAACTGATTAATACCGAGTCCATGAACAACGAATGCAACACTCTTCTAGCAGGTGTGGCAGATATTCCAAATCTTTCCAGCAAACGGATTGTTGGCTAAGGAAGACACTGCATTTAAGTAGACAATTAAATTTCCAGACTGTTTTACCCTCTTCAATGAAGACATACATTAACAAGCACTTGGGACTATTGACATCTTAGGAGTAATACCCCTTCCTCATTTTAGTAAGACACACAGATCATCAATAAAGACATACATAGCTAATATCAAACATTCCTGGCTAATTAGTAATCGGAACCATAAAATAGCAAGCCCAGTAGACAACCCAACGGGACCATAGAACAGCAAGACAAGTAGAACCATCACAGAAACTTTCACAAAGACCTACTAAAACACAGATATATTTATATAACAAACAGCCATACCAACAACCGATAGTTTCGTTGCCTTTAAAGTTGTGTCCCCCTGCTCTAACTTTTGACGCTTTGTAGATCCCAAGCCTTGATCGTTGTTCGTGTCCTCCTCATCCTCATCTTCTTCCGTACCAAGTTTTACAGCAGGTGCAATAAGCTTAGACTTTTGTTTCAAGCTGAAAGCAAGCTTACCACCTTTCTTCTGGGCATCATTGGTCTTTGATCCAACAGAAATTTTACTAACAGAAGGCCTAGGATTTGAAACCCCAGATATTATCTTCACAGGCTTAGAATCCTCTACGTGTGAAACCTTGTCCTTCTCATCATCTTTCTCCTGTTGAAGCTGCCTGAATCTTTCCATGAACGACCCATCATTCACAAAGATGCTAGGAGGTGCTCCTTTCTCCATTGCCAATGGTTATAATTGAACTCACTGTTCGACAGATAAGCTCTCAAACTCAATTAGAAACAAAAACAAGCTCCCCTTCAAATTCTTATAGAAATTGCAATATACGAAAACATAGACACCCACACGGATTCTTCTAATAGGATTCAGTAAGATCAAATACTAAGGGATCCATCGAAGAAGCAAAAAGTATAATCAAGTCCTATCAAACGCCAAAGATATCAAGATGAATGCAACTAGTGGTGAAGAAAAAATTCTCTAGAAATCTCAAATCAAGCTTCCGAAATTAACCACGAACATACCTAGAATCATCTACTTAGAGTCGACGAAAGAGAAATTGAAGGGGACAAGAAAAATCTAGGTCACAACAATTCAATCGACTCGGAAACAAATTGAAAACGATAAAATTAAGATCACATGTAATTGATCCAGAGAACAAAGAGAGATTGATCGAATCGTATCACCTGCGACGGTTCCCGGTCAAAAGTCGTCGGACAGACGTCGGAGAAAAGTGAAACGAACGGAGAGATTGATTGAATCGGAATCATGAATGTTGCGCATCTATATAGTATTATACACGTGAGGAGGCCCATATTTGTTTGTTTTTTCTATTAAATACCCAAAGTTTCTTATACTTTACTGTGAGGCCTAAAGAGTTTTAAAGTTAATCTTTTTTCACTTATATAAAATAAAGTGAAAAAAAAAGTTAATCTTTTTTCATTTTGGAAAAATGTTTTATAGTTACACTTGGAAAACATCACAAATTTCAGAAAATGTAAAAAAATCATTTCACTTATATAAAATAAAGAAAATAACATAAAAAAACTATAAATTTGGGTTAAAGTGACTAAATCTGAAACTTTGGGGTAGAATTGAATTTTATAAACAAAAATGGTGAGAATTTAGTTGACTCATAGGATTCAAAGGTAAAATATTTAGTTGACGACCCGACCCGGTTTCAAGTTTGACTTGACCCGGCCCAATTAATAAGTCTAGTGAGAGAAGTAAGAGCCCATAAGTGTTTTTTTTAATAAAAAAGAAAATAAAATGAAGAGAGACAAAACTCTAACGGTAACAAGACGGAGCCACGTGTACAATGTCTCCGTAACGTTAACTCTAACGGTTACATCCTTCTTCTTCTTCTTCTTCTTCTCCAACGATTCTCTCTCTCTGTATCTCTGTAATCTCTAATGGAGCCAGCTCAAATCGATTGGAAACGTATCGATTCGCGTTTCGTTGAAGATGTTTTCTACGAACATCTCAGAGCTCCTAAATGGTTTGATTTCTTAGCCCCTAACTCTCAAGACTCCATTGATGATGAAGCTTGGTTCTGCAAACCTGGTAAACAAAACTCTCTCTCTATCTCTTTCTTTCTTCTTCTTTCTCTGCATCTCTTTTGATGATTCTTGTTACTAATTTTTGCTTTTTTCTTTTCAAAGATTGTAATCATCCAAAGAAACCTGAGGACTTTCTCCTCTTAACTCCAACTTCTTCAAAGGTAAAGAGATATGCTTTATCACCTTCTACTTCAAACAATCAAGAAAGTGAGAATCAGAACTCAAACTTAACCACACCTTCAAGCCATCAAGCAAATTCATGGAGATCAGTTCTTACATCAACATCTTCTGTCAAGAAGATGGCACCAAGAAGACTAAAGAGTACACAATCAGCTAGAAATCTGTTTTCAGGAAGAGATATATTTGGTCATATCTCTGAGTTTTGCTATGAGTTGAAGAGATTAGCAACAAGGGTTACTGAGAGAGAAGAGTCAGGAAAGTCTCAAGTGAAAGAGAGTCATCAAGTGGGTGATGGATTGGATTTGAAAAAGGAAAGAAAGCCATTGCTTGAAGTAAGCAAAGAGAAGATTACACATGAGTTCAAGGATGTTGAAGGTTTAAATCAGCCTTACTCTGGTCATGGATTGGACTTGATTAAGGAAAGAAAGCCATTGCTTGAGGTAGGCAAAGAGAAGACAATACATGAGTCCAAGGATGTTAAAGAAAGTACCTTTAAAGAGAATCGCAGACGAAAAAAGTAAGATATGCACGTCTTGTTATGCAGAAGAACCAACTTAGAAGTGAGTTTGGTTACTAAACTTTAATGAGGAATTGCAGGAGAGTGGATGATGCAGAGAACATTCCTGTCATTCTTAATGTGAAGACCATAGGCAACAAAGGAGAGGATAGAAGAAAGAAGTAAGCTTTGCTTCTCTCTTAAGATATATGCATAGGATTTTATGAGTTTCAAGTAAATAAAGCACTAAACTTGTGATTCTGTGAGGATGTTTCAGGAGAGTAGATGAAGCTGAGAACACTCCTCCCTCTCTAAAACAGGAAAATACAAAGAACAAAGGACACGAACGGTTGCTACAAATCAGAACAAATCCACCATCTCCACAATGCTTCTCAGAGAACAGAACAGCTACATTAAAAGCATCCAAGGCTAAAGCAGCTACGGTATGTATTCTCCTAGTAAAAACAAGTTCATAAGTCTGAAATCAAAAGACCCTTGTAGTCAAATCCTGCAACAACACCAATTACAGAAAGAACAAATCTTTGTGGGTTTCAGGAAGTGGTGAAGAGAAAGGAGGAAGAAGAAGAAGAAGAGAAGAGCATAAAGAGAGAAGACAGCAAAGAAGGAAGAGGCTTAGACGTTCTCTGGTTCTTAAAGCCTTGCACATTAGCCAACTAAAAGAGAAAAACATTCACAAAGATTCATTCTTTTTATTCAAAAACTGTAACTAAAGAGATGATCTTTTTGCTCAGATTCTGAGTAATTCGTATCAAAATCTCACCTTTACACAAAGAGAGATTCATGACTGATTATTACCATCATCATCAAACAAAACAAAAAAAACCCTAAATCTCTTTCTGTATCTTTCTAGAATCATCCCAAAACATAAACATGATCAAACGAAACAAGAAGGAATCTGATTACATATATCTACAGATGGATTGATGAAGAAGAGACACACAAATCAAGAGAGACGGCGTGAAGAAGAGAAGAAACAATCGAGAAGTCTAGACCAAGCAATTCTAGCGCGAGGAAAGATTCTCCGACTATAAACTCTACCTTCAATCCCCATCTCCTCCATCGTCTCCACAAACGCCGTCAAACATCTCATCGGCGGTATATACAACGTTAACGGCACCGCCGAAAACGCTATCGTGAAAAACAGCTGTAACATTTTTTTTTCCTTCTCTCTCTTTTTTTTTCTTCAAAGCAAACGCTAATCGCTATTTTATTTCTTTTGTTTTTTGTTTTTGGACCTTATTACATATTAGTGTAAGTCGTTGATTCGTTAGCTAACTAAAAGTTAATTTCGTTTTGATTAGAGATAAAGAAAGAAAGATTGGTTTCATCATTCACGTGTTTACCACTTAACAAACTTTTATGTTTATCTTTTTGTCTCATATGATTCTTGCAATTTCTAGTAGATACTGCCATCTTGTAGTTATTATTCCTCGTTTTCTGTTTTTCGGTTTCATTTAATTTGGTTTTTTCGGTTTTAGAAAATCAGAACCATTCGGTTTTCGAATATTTCGATTTCGGTTCCGATTAAGATAAATAACTATTCCGATACATGTTTGTGGATATGTTTGGTTATTTAAAAATATTTTTCTAAATTTTTGGATACTTTCGATTTTTTTCTTTTATCCAAAGTATTTCCGTTACGGTTTTCATTTTTAATTCTAAAAAAAATTAGAATCATTTAAATATTTTTCATGTCCAACTTTGTTTTTTCGGTTCTTCGATTCCGGTTAATATGTTCATCTTGGATTTGAATTGACTTCGGTGATTAGGTTGGGATCTGAAAAAATATAGGTCTTTTGTGTAAAATAAACGAAACCGTAAGTCCTAAACAGAAATATTTAGGAGTTCGATTTGACTTCAAAGCTATTAACCAATTACAATAAAACACGTGGATTAACCTTAATTATAAAATTCGCAATTTTTTTTTCTCTTTACGCAATTAGTGAAACGACGTCGTAACTCATATTTTTATTGGCCAGAAGATTCTTCCTCCTTTGATTGTCTCTGCGGCGAAGCTAGAATCTCCGATTAACCATGAATGCTCCCGACCGATACGAGCGATTCGTCGTCCCTGAAGGAACCAAAAAGTAATGAAGCTTTCTCTTTACACTCGAGATCTTACTGCAATCTCATGTTTCTATGCTAAACCCTCTCGATTTTTTTCCTATGTAATAGGGTTTCGACACGAAGATCATCAATGCTGCTTCTTTCACGATTGAAAGAGAAGACCACACGATCGGCAACATTGTTCGTATGTACGTCTCTTTTTGCCCTAATTTTTGTCAGCTATGTTCTGTAAAATTCATTTTATCAGGCAAGTACATCGCGATGAGAATGTGTTGTTTGCTGGATATCAATTGCCTCATCCTCTTAAGTATAAGATCATTGTGAGGGTAAGTTCAATCTTTCAACTAGGAGGAAGAAATAGTATCATCTGTTGTTCTTGCATTGATCTTTAGGATCTAAGTATTGGTTTAGGGACTTAAGTTAAGAACAGTGTCTTGTTGAGGGTTAAAGAGTAAGGACCAGAGAATGCTTCTCTAAACTTGGGGAGATTACCAAGAATCAAACCTATCTGAATTGCATATAAACACAAAAGTTGGATTAGATTTCTCGAAATCATCGATCAAAAGAAGAAGAGATTGATGAACATACCGCATAGTCTGTGGTGAGGTAAGGTTGGCCAAGAGGCTTCATGAAATGATGGAGGAGAGTTCGAATGACGAAAATGGCGATGAAGCCAAGAAACTTCAATGCCTGTCTAAGTTAAGGTACCATTTGTCTCCACATACGTTTTTTTTTGTAGTTGAATTCATTCTCTCTCTCTCTCCCTAGTTCGTCTTAGGTTTCTAATTGAGTATTGTGGCCTGTTTGTTTCTTGCGGAAGAAGAAAGCTTTTAGAATTTGGTGTGTTTTTTTGTATCTTATTAATGATGTGAAGGATTTACAAAACCCAATTTGGGTTAAAAAAAAAGAAGCTAACTATAAACTACCATGAAGGATTAGGAAGACTAATATGGAGCCAAGCAAAGTAAGCACAAACCATTAGCTGAGAGATATAAACATAAACTGCAAAAGAGAGACTCATAAGCATCAGATCCTTGATATCTCCTTTCTTCTCTGGCTTAAGATTATTACCAAACTTCTCTGCTTCTGAAATCATCTTTGTCACTGTTCTTTGGATCAATCCTTGACTCTCTCTCTGCTTCCGACAAGATGTCACCGCCAGAGATCTCGCGCTGTTGTTTCTTCTTGAGGCTTGTCTAGTTGTTTGGTGGTTATGGTGTCTGAAGAGTGGGTTGTAGAAGGTGGAGAGAGACGCCATGAGATGAAGATGAATACAATAATAGTTGAAAGAAAGTCTTTTGTTTTGGTTTATCAGAAAGTTGCAAAGAGAAAAACATCTTAAAGCTTGATAGGATAATAACAAAAATGTGTGGATAGATATCTATTCTTAAAACACACACTAGTTTTAGTTTTGGTAAAGATACCCGAACCGAATCTAAACCAAACCGAACCACAATATTTGAGGGCAAACCAAAACATCTAAAACTTGATATATCCAAATTAATATTTGGCTCGGGTCCGAGGCAATATCGGATGAAGCATTCGTCTTGGTTCCGAAATCTTTTAACGTAGATGCTCCTATAAATCTCAGAGCCAACCCTCGAGACCTACTCACACTATATGAGTCTGCGTCTATACTTTTTGTTGACAACATAAACTCCATGACATTAAGAAAGCGGTAAAAGATTCTCTTCTACAGAGAACCCAACGTAACCCGCCGGTCTAAAGAGATACACCTCGCGCACTTAACATTTTTACAAACATAAAACCTCTGTGTCCTCTCGTTTGATTGTGGATCAAGAAGCAGAGTATATACAAGAAATTTTATATAAGAAAGTATAGAGACAGAGTCATATTGTTGTTGCGTACACTTCCACATGATAAAAGAATGAAACAAGAGTGTTACTTGCTAAAACTGAGCTTTGAAAGAAGAG
>OVAN01002343.1:0-34039 GCA_900406275.1 Anastatica hierochuntica | reverse complement strand
TAATTTTATTTAAGTTGTCAAATTTAATATTGGTTTTAGTAAATTGTTGGACTTTTTAAAATTATATATTGTTAACTAACTCCAAAATAAAAAGATTGACAAAAATAATAATTAAAACTATTAGTTAATACAAAACCAATCAAATGTTAGAAAAATATCATGTCATAATTTTTACGTTGAAACTCATTCCGGTAACGATAAGGGATTTTTTTGCGTGGTTATAGCATTATTTGGTTATCCATTACTTTATATGGTTATACGGTCATTGATTAACTTATAAATTGTCTCATGGTTATTGAATATGATCGCTTACTTTTATTTATCTCCATATACACATTTATTTCAACATTGACACTATATAAATATTTTTATCTTTTATTTAACATTGGAAAGTATTTTATTTCAAATAATCTTTTCACAATACCGTTTACCATATAGATATTAACGGATACAAAAAAAAAAACGAAACAATTCCATGGACACCAATAGGGGCTATGGTAATGAATCAATTTCTAAAGAAAGATGTGCACACAACGTATTTTGATTGAAACATAATAGGATCTTATGACATGAAATAGGATAAACTAAAAATCGCCATATGTGTATCATCTTTTTCGCTCGAATAATAGTTTGAGGTTGCAGAGCATAGCTCGAAACAACGAACATAATCATATCTTGAACCAAAAAAATATAATCAAAAGAATTATTAAAAGAGCACTGTAGAGATAGAGGCGTTGTTGTGTCTCCAATGAAAAGACACACCGTCGATTTTTTGATCCAGCATCAGACCGTTGAACTTTTGATCTGGCAAGGACCGTTGAACCTCCAATCCAGAACAAAGCTAAAACCCGGTGCAGAACGAAGAGACTAAGAGAAATCGCCTATGGCGCCTCCATCTTTAAATCAAGAAAAAGACTAAAATTAAATAGAACGAAGACATGAATGATAAAATACGAAAAAATAGTCCTCTCACAGTGTCGCTAGAGAGTTCTGATCACCGGAGAGGCAAAACACGACGGTCAATTTTTTTGCACAGTTAGGGTTTTTCCAAATATTTTCATTTAGTGGAATGTTATATTTTTATTTTGGCATAAAATGTAGATGTTCATTACTTAAAATATAATTTTGATATGAGCTATGGTTTCTACAATCCCAAAAAAGAATGAAGTCTTTTAGGAACAACATATTTAGAGTTAAATTGATGATCAGATCCAATGCTAAATCAAGAGAACGATATTTACGAGAGAGGTGAAGAAATCTGACGACAACAAGAAGCATGAACCCTAGTCTTCTAACGAATTTCCAGAACATGAATCTTAGTCTTCCGACGAAGCTTAAAAGCATGAACCTAAGAAAGACCGACACACTCATCATATGCATGGACCCAGTAAAGTCCGGCTACACTCAAAAGTACGAATCCATCAAAATCTTACATTTATCTATGCACGAAACTAAAGCCTAATAAAGAGCTTTTGGACGCTAGTAACTAATTACCGACACTAAGAAAAAAACAATACAAGATGAGAACAACCGCTACATTACCAAAGTGTTAGACGTTAGAGAGTTTAGATGAGAATAACGAAAAATATGAAGAACATTATAAAGAAAAAGAAGAGGCTTGTTGAGTTTGGGTTAGAATAACTGGTCAAGGAAAGAATATTATTCCAAGATGATCCTAAATAGAAGAACTACAAGAGTAAAATACTAATAAAGGACAAGCAATTAAAAGAGAAAGGGATATGACTATAAGGGCTAGAAGAAGACGCTGTGTGAAAGTGACTTGTTTTGAATTTAGTCCTTTAACCCAGCATGTTACTACTTCTTGTTTCTTTTGTCCTTAAAACCAATGGCCGCATGAAGATATATGTGAGATATTTGTTGTTTGCTCCTTTCTTCAATTAATCCAAACTTATACAATTTCATATTGTTGAATTAATTCTCAATACTTCCCCTCAAATTTGACTATCAGACCTTACTATGGTCAAGTTTGGAACCAAGAAGAACTTTCTCATTAAAAGCTTTAGTATGGAAAACCTCATGAGACATAACCATACTAAGGCAAAAGAGTAAATCCTTCAAGGTTAGAGGATCATGGTCTTTTGATGTCTATGAGTCTAAGATTTGAGTGAATGAACTCACACACCGCAACAGTAGCCGCCTTGGTGAAGATATCTGCAAGTTGATCTCTACTTCTTGTGTAGCACAGTAAGATGATCCCTTGAACCACTATTTGTCTCATCTTATGGCAATCAACTTCTATGTACTTTTTCTCTCATGGAAGACCGATTTTGAAGCTATGTGAATAGTAGCTTGGTTGTGACAATGCATGGTGATTGGTGATGTTGAATCAATATATAAGTCCTTGAGTAATCCGTTGATCCAAACTATCTCATCTGTAAGCTTTCTCATGGCTCTATACTCGGCTTCCTCACTTGAACATGAGACCACATTTTGCTTCTTACTCTTCCAAGTAACTAAGTTCCCTTCAATGAATGTGCAATAGCCCATAGTTGATCATCTATGCAATCTATCACCGGCCCAGTCTGCGTCACAATAGCCAACTATCTAGGTTCTCTTGTTGCATCCCATACATACTCCTTGTCAGAGAGCTCCACTCAAGTATTTAAGTTTTATATACACTATGTTCCAATGATGCAATTTTGGAGCTTGCATATATTGGTTTACTTGGATCATGACAAAAAAATATTTGGCCTAGTGATGGTTAAGTAGATTAGCTTACCAACCATTCTCCTATATAGCTTGGCATCTTTAAATGGCTTGTCTTCAAAATTCCCCTCTCCTAACACCTTGTAATCATCTTCGAAAGGTGTCTTTGCCGCTTTTCATCTGAACTTACCTAACTCACTCAGCAAATCAAGTGTGTACTTTCTTTTAGATAGAAAGAGCCCCTCTTTAGACCGGCACACTTCTATCCGGGGAAGTACTTTAGCTCACCCAAATATTTAATATCAATAATAGATTTGAGATATATATTTTTGGCTTGTACACCTTCCTTGTCACTTCCGGTGATGATGATATCATCAACATACACAAGGACCACTATTATATCGTTCGGACTAGGAAGACTGAAGAGTATATGATCCACCCTCTATTTTCTAAAGCCTCTCCCAATGAGTGTGGTGCTTAGCTTATGGTACCATGCTCTTGGTGATTGCTTTAGTCCATAGATAGCCTTCTTCAATTTTAACACATTTCCCGGTTTGACAATGTGTTCTAGATCCAATGGAAGATGCATATTCACATCATCTTCTAGTTCTCCTTGAAAAAGAACATTATTGACATCCATTTGCCATATATCACATTCTAAGTTTGTCGCAAGAGAGAACAACATTCAGAATGTGTGAAGCTTTGCCACGGGTGCAAAAGTGTTGATATAGTCTTCTCCATAGACTTGTGTGAATCCTCTTGCCACTAGCCTTGTTTTGCGCCTTTCAATTGTTCCATCACTTCTATACTTGATGGTGAATACCCATTTGCTTGTCACATGCTTCTTTGCCTTTGGTAGCTCGACTTCAAACCATGTTCCATTGACTTTCATAGCACTATGCTCATTGCCCACGACATCTCTCCATACTTTGTGTTTCTTGTCCCCTTCATAAGTTTTTGGTATGTATTCTTGATCCAAGTTAGAAATAAACACTCGATTTTCTTGAGGATAGTAGGCTAGTGAGCCCACAACTTGAGTGAGATGAGCCACGACCTCACAATTGTAGTACACCCTTGTGCTCACCTCATTGAAGTGATATTTCCTTATCCTTTTTCATCTCCTTCGAGGTTGTACCTCCTCAAGTTCATTTTCTTGATGTCCCACATCATGTTCATGGTCTACTCCAACTAATGTCTCAGATTCATGGTCATGAGATGAATCATGTTCTTCTTCTTCTTGAACTAGTGTCTCAGATTTCTCTTGAACTGTATTATGATCATGACTTGATGAAACCTCTTCTTGAGCTGCATTTCTGGTTCATTGTGATTTCCCCCTTCATGATCAAGATGAATGTTCTCTCTTGATTATGTTTGCACTTCAGGTTTGTTCTTGAGATAAAGGTTGTTAATGCCAAGGTTTTCCAAGATAATCTTGAGGTTACTAGAACGATCTGATGGTGTACTAGAAAAATCATTCAAGTTATCCCAATTCTTCTCATCGTAGTACCTCTTAGATTTCATGAAGTGAACATCCCTAGAGATCAGCACCTTCTTATTTTTTAGTACATAACACTTGTAACCCTTTTGCGTAATAGAGTATCCAATGAACGTAATCTTGTTACTCTTAGCGTCAAGGTTGTTCCTTAAATCTCTGGAAACTAAAACAAAAAACACACAACCAAGCAAATGTAAGTGATTAATTGACGATTTAATCTTGTGTAATACCTCAAATGGTGAGATGCCCTTGAGTATTTTTTTTGGGGATTCGGTTGATAAGATAACAAGAAGATACAAAGACATCTCCCCAAAATCTCTTTAGCACATTTGTATGGAATATCATTTATCTTGCAACCTCCATCAAATGTCTATTCTTCCTCTCGACCACTCCGTTTTGTTGTGGTGTGTATCGACAACTCATTTGATGAATAATCCCATGCTTGGATAATTGTATCTTGAATGAATTACTAGTGTATTTTCCACCATTTTCGGATCTAAAGATATTAATCTTGGCATTGAAATAATTAATCACATAATACTGAAAATTAATAAATGCTTCTAAGACTATATATTTAAATTGCATCAATGTTATCCAAGTATACTTTGATTTCTCATCAATGAATGTAACAAAATAATTATGATTCGTTGTATATACACAAAGGACAACCCACAAATTCGAATAATTAAAATTAAAAAAATTCTCATAAATAGGAAAAAAATTTAGGAAACACGGTTTTGCAATGTTTTCCTAAAATACAAGCTTCACATTCATGATTTTAAAAAGAAATACTAGAAACCATCAATTTTAATACACGAGAATGAGGATTTCCTATCTAGCATGCCGTAACACATCATTACTTAAAATAAAAACAAATTTTGAATGCTAGAGATAGTTCAGATATTGGCTTGGTGTCTTCAAGCATGTACAATAGTTGTTTTTCCTTGGTTACTCCTTTGCTTAATATCTTACTTGTCTTAGTATTTTGAAAATGGACATCATTAGACTAAAAGTAACATTGCAATTCAAATTAATAGTTGTTTTCTTAACCGGGAGTAAATTAGATGTAAAATTAGACATGTACAAAGTTTTTGCCTCTTTATCAAATAGTCTGAGGATTCATTCACCTTAATTGGTACACCATAACCATTAGCTACTATAACACTTCCTAGAGTTTATTTTAAGTTCTCAATCAAGTTGACATCACTAATTATATGATGAGATGCACTGTAATCTACTATCATTTTTTAGTGAAGTTAAATGCAAGAAACGATCTACCAAGCACATTATCAGAATTTTCTTTGAGGGCCTTGATGAGGGAATCGATGTATGATTTTTTCACCATCACAGCTTGTGCATTCATCATATATGCAACCAATGTTTTGAGCTTCCTATTTGTGCCTGATAGCTCAGGTTTTCGCCCGAGATAACACTGCAAGCGCACATAAGTATGTTGTAGTGGTTCAGGATCGAATTCACAGAGACCAAAGGTAGCACGAAGAATGTCAGATCAAACAGCGGGCTAAAGCGAAAAAGATGTCTTTTTAAAGATGCAAATATCGAAATTAAGAGAACAAAGTAGGCAAGCAAGTTGGGGTTGTAATTCAATCAAAGAAGTGTTGGACATTGAGTATTCTCAGGGAAACAATTCATTGTTGATTCAAATTATAGATTAGGGAACAAGTTTTAAATTGTCTTGAACTCAAACACTAATGTAGAACTGATCTACTTCCGTAGTACTTCCCTATGCATTAGAAACCTCGAGACTAACTTCCGTTGACTCTCAGATTCTAATCATGCATTATAAACAGGTTTGATAGGTTCACAATTCACTTAAACATCAACTTCCATTGGTTTAAGAAGAATTGCTCATTTAGGATTCTTTCAGGCATATAAACAAACACTTTCCAGGCTATAAATAACCTAAGATCAGAAACTAAGTGGCCAATTTAATTTCATGCATTACGAACAATCCTAGATGAAGACCCAATTGATCAAATCCTTAATCATACAATTATATATCAACAATTCATGAATCCCTATGTGAGAACCCTAAACCCAACGAATAGACTACTCACTCATGATAATAGCATAAACACAGATCAAATCAAAGAGAGACATAATTGTATTTAACAAAAATAAAGAGTAAGGGTTTAGAAAGCTTCTTAGATTCGAAGTACGGAAGATGCTTCTTCTTCCTAAGTTACAAATCTCTCTCTTACTCTCAAAAACTCATAAAAGTGCATTATAATCACCTAATTTTCGTTCTAGGTTAATAACAAAAGGTTCTCTCTTCTTTCTAGGCCTGAAAGGAAATAATTCAAACAAAAAAGAAATTTCAGATCTGGAATCGGGTAGGTGATCGAGCGATCAAAATCGTGATCGATCGACCGTAATTCTCCGCAATTGACTGATCGATCGATCACTAATCTGATCGGTCGATCGTTGTTCTGATCGAGCAACCACAGCTCTAATCGAACGATCGTCTTCTCCTGTGTTGATTCCTTCTTCAAATCTTCATCAAAAATCTCCAGAATCATGTAGAAACTTCTCTTTTCCCTCGAATGCACCCAAAAGTCTAAGAAACCTGAAAAGAACAAAAGAAAACTCCAAAAATGACAAATGTACATAATAAAAACTATAACCTCTAAGTAAAAACCATAATAAAAACCGATAAATCGCAATATATCAATTCCCCCAGACTTGAACCTTTGCTTGTCCTCAAGTAAAGACTAACAAGAACTCAAAAATGGTGGAAAGGTTTGAAAACACAGGGACTCGAATATTCTTAGTAGACCTTACATGCGCTTCAGAATGGTTAACCACAAAAAACTAAAAGCAGTCAAGATGGTACCTTCTCTTAAGAGGTACATGAAGGAGAATCTTTCAGATCGCGTGACCTTGGAACAAGGTGTATCGGTTCTTACTGCAGAGTGTAGCGTAGTTCTTCAGAATATTGCACCAGAGAAACGCGAAGATCCAGGTCCATTTGTTTTGCCTTGCAGGATTGGCTCTCTTACCTTCGAGAGATGTCTGTATGACATGGGCTCTGGAGTTAGCTTGATGTTGTTATCTGTACCGCAGAGGCTAAATATGGTGAACTATAAGCCCACGAAGATGTCCTTGATACTTGCTGATAGATCAGTTCGCAGGCCAGTGGGTATTCTAGACAACATCCCCGTTGGTGTTGGCAAAGGCTATGTGTACACTTATTTCGTAGTCTTGGAGCTCGATGAAGAACCTAAGGATCCTATCATCTTGGGTAGACCATTCTTGTCCACTGCTAGAGCGATGTTTGATATTCAGAATGGTCAAATTGATCTACAGTTGGGGGAACTGGATGTGCGTTTCAACCTCGAGAAATCAACGAAGAAGCCTACCATTGATGAGAATACATTTTGGGTGGATACATTGACTGATGTGATTGAGGAGGCTATGGAGGAACCTTACACCGAGGATTCTTTTCATATTTCCTTATCACGAATTGACGAACAGCATGGTTTATTGAGTAAAGACACATTGGAGATTGCTGAAAAGAACGACATCAAAAAAGTTTTGGATAGAGACGTTCATTCTACAGTGAGAAAACTCAAGACCAAAAAGAAAGTGAAGCAGAAAGAGCACAATACTGAGGAGAGTTCTGAATTGACTTTGATACCACAAGAATGCGATGGATGTGCGATTGAGTACAAAGTGAAGCGTAAAAGGAAATTCAAACCTTTCTCCAAGGTCAGGGCTATCCTTACACCAGAGTTTAAAGAGAAGGGCAAAGATGCTGTGAAGAAATTGATGAACAACATCCTTCAAGTGAAGATTTTTGATGGTGGAGCTTGCTTTGGAGCGAGTTCAATGACAATTCCAGATTGATCCATCTGCACTAATGTCAGGCTCGAGACTTTAAACAAGCGCTGAGTGGGAGGCAACCCATTAGGTAGTTTTCTTTTTCATTTCAGCTAGTTTTGTAGTATTTTTCATATATGTGTTTTGGCTTTTGGTGTTTTTCGTGTTTTAGCTTTAGTATTGCAGGAAATAGGTCACCAAACAGAAGGACAGGGATCGATCGATCCCTGTTCAGGATCGATCGATCCCTGTTCAGGATCGATCGATCCTTGTCCCAATACTCAGCTATATCATGCGTCTTGAGGTAAGTTTTCTCTTCCCTTTTTCTTTTCATTTTGATTTTATTTTTCTTTGGATTTGGGTTTTCCTTGTTATTGCTACTTACCCCTTCTTTGGATTTGTTTCACACTGAGACGGTGTGAAATAAGTCTGGGGGAGGTTACTTATGGTTTTCTCTTCCTTTTGGTGTGCTTCCTAACTCTTGAGTCGTTTTCTTGTTGTTTTATTGAGTCAAAACCTTGTAGGGGATGATGATTATATTCTACGATTAATATTAGACTGTTATCTTGCGAGTTGTCTAATTTTATGTTGACCATTTCATCAACATTGTTAGCGCGGGCAATCCGAAGAACCTCATGACTGAACGCCCCACCTGAAAGCAATGAAACTCAAGCTCTTGTTATGATTGTGATTTGACTCTATTTTATTTGACGCTAATCTGGACTTAAATTTCTCTTTATCAGGCTACAATATCAGGAGCGGAATAACTCATTCAGGATTAATTTTCCCTTCTCATCACTCTATTGGTAATCCTGAATGACCAGACTCATTTTTAGTCTGGTACCACACCCCTAACCTTGCCTTCTTTGAGTCACCATGCATCTTTCACATGCTTTTATATGCACACATATGCAAAAACAATGGAGAGAGTAGGGTAGACGTGAT
Organism: Anastatica hierochuntica; assembly: GCA_900406275.1. Lineage (NCBI taxonomy): Eukaryota > Viridiplantae > Streptophyta > Magnoliopsida > Brassicales > Brassicaceae > Anastatica > Anastatica hierochuntica. Next base: position 25,092 of record OVAN01002343.1, on the reverse strand, counting down.
TTTCCTGATTACTTAGGTAGGACTAGAATTCATATTTAGGTGGTCTAGACACGGTCTTGTGTGCCTATGAAGTTGTAGTTAAGAAGAGAACCTGAGAACGTTTAAATGCATTTCTCTGTGTTGTTGGGTGTTTGTAACTTTGAGATCAAAGTTGTAGCAGATTCCATGTCTAATGAAAAAAAAAAAGAAGAAAAAAAGAAAAAAAGGAAAAAAAACTATTTCAATTTTAAGACTAGAACCTGTAAATTTATAATATCTCATTTTTTGTGTCCCAGGAGACTGCGTTTCTGTTACTTGATTATGTGGTTTGATTGTTGTTAACGCTTAGGTAGTTAGGGATCATGGTTTTCAATATACTCTCTCTCTCTCTCTCTCTCCAGCGATTTTGCATAATGTTCTGCATCTGACGCTGTTTTGAATCCCTTAAACACCATAGCCTCACCACCAAATGACCTTTTTCTCACCGAGCCCGTTACTCCTGATATAGTTTCATGGTAAAGAGACCACGAAATCTAAATGAATGTAGAGAGTCTTTCACATGAATTCAAGTCTTGCAGGTTTTGAGCTTAGAGTACGAATGGGCTTGGGATGTTGTGCAGGGGACCGTGGGAGAACGTTCTGACTATCTTTGAACCCTAATAAACATTGCAAGGTATTTGCGAGGCTTCCGCCGCAAATACCTCACAATGTTTGTGCGGTAAAATAAATTTTGATCAAAACTTTTCCCGGGATATTGAAATTATGAAAAGGATTTGTGAGGAGTTGTCGCAAATGTCTTGCAAAATATGAATTTATGACAAAAAAAACCTCGAAATAACATCGGATGGTTTCGCGGTCCCCTATTATCGAGGGAATGGCGATGGATTTGTGGCGGATCACAAAAACTATATATATGGGGACTTCTTCTTATTTTGCTCATCTCCTCTCTCTCTGAAGTCTCTCTTGCCTCTCTCTCTCTCTCTCTCTGTAATACGAGAAATGTGAGTTTTTTTTAACTTTTGTTTTAAAATTTATTCTTTAATTTCTTAATTATAATTTATTAAATCATTTGCATATTTAGAATGATTTAGGATTGGAATATAAAATTTCTATAGAATGGTTTTAAGGATTTTTTAATTTTATTTTTAGATTGCTAACTCGTTATATATATTTTTAAATTTGTAGATGTCGAGTAACGGAAATGACTACACTAAATATTTCTCGGCTCAAAACCAGTCGATGCCTACCCCATCTACCCACAGAAAATTTGGCCACCTCGTCGGATCCGTGACGAACACACAACCTTCTACCTCAGTTCCACCAGTGGCTTCAGCAGCTTCAAATGTCTTAGGAAAAATTTCCCTAGAGGATCTCTACTGTAATCCGGACCGAGCGGCATTGCCATTCCTTCATCTACATTGCCAATAATAATAATAAATTTAATTATTATTTTTAAACATTTAAAAAAAATTTAAAAATTGTTATATAAATTATTAATTGTATTGTATAATTTTTTCAGGTTTGATGATGATGACAAAGTTGCAAAGACGATGCGGTCTATTTTCGAGTGGGATTTCAAAGAACCACATGCAAACTGGTTGCATACTTTAGCATTGGTCATTAACCGATGGTTCGAGAAATTTGCCGTAATTTCGTATTTATAAATAAATTTTGTCATTCATATTAAATTAATATTTTAAAATAATCATTTTTCTAGCAAATTTGGCTGGAATAGGTCGATTGGCAAACGAGTGCGCACAGAATTTGAGAAAACGTTTAAAGCGCGAATGAACGATCAAGTATACAGGTGGAAATAAAAGTGGAAGACCCACAACGACGAAGCCCAACCGAAGTATTTGGATCCGGACGTGTGGACCGGATTGACAAGCCAACAGTAAGAATGTGAGGGTAGCGACTCCAGCAGGGACGCATCGAGAGGGACAAAACTCTTTCAAATAAAAAATGCAAGATTGTAAGTTATACTTTAAATTAGTTTATTTATACTTTAAATTATTAAGTATTCATTTAATTTTTTATTTACTATTTTAACAAGCTGTGGATACCGGTTCAGATATCGTTAATCTTCTAGCGGTTCTAGATGCAACGGAGAGGAAAAAGGACGGAACTTTCCTCGATGAGAAGTCCGAAAACTTACTCAATGAAGTGACTTCAGAGATTCAAGAGTTGATCCAATAATTAGAGGACGACAATCCTCATAGCTCCGTCTAATGTGGAGGCCTAACTCAGTTCGAGAAGAACAATATATTCGTCGAAGTTAATAATTATAATTATTTAATTTGTTATTTTCAATAATTAAATATTTCTTATTTATTAATTTTATAATTACTAATATTGTTTGTTTTTAAATTTATTATAGATCGCTCCTCGTAAGAAAGGAAGAATTTTCGGCGTTGGATATTTATAGGGGTGGACAAATTTCCCAAATCAAACCGAGTTGTCCCGAATCAAACCGAATTTCTCGAACCGAACCCGAACCACGTAAAGAAAATAACCCGAGTGGAATAAAAACTTCAAAACCGAATTAATCGATCCCGAATCGAACCGAATACTAAATGGTTAACCAAAATAACCGAAATGTACTTAAAATGATATTTTTACTAAATATATAGAAGAAATATATTTAAAATACTAAATATTCAAACAGAAGGTTAGCGCTTGTGAGGCGTACTTCTCCATAATTGCGGATAAAGATCCATTTCTGCAGGATGTTAGAAGAAAAGGAGCAGTTGGTTCTAGTCAAAAACTAGGGCGAGCAATCCAACCGGGGTGAAAAGCAACATATTGATCCGACAAACACTTCTAGATCGTCTAAATTTTAGTGATTTTATTTTTAGTTTAATACGTAACAATAAAATATTATATTTTTAATTTAATTTTTTAATGTTTTATTTTAACAATTTTAATTATTAATTTTAATTATTAATGATTAAATTTTTATTATAATTAAATATAAATGTATAAATGCAAATAAAAAATTAATTTAGAAAATAAAATTAAGCATTTGCTATAGATTTGCGAGGAGCCCTCGCAAATCTCTGGCAATAATTTCCTAGGGATTTGTGAGGGTTCTTAACAAATCTTTCACAAATCCGTAACAAATATTTGTTATGAATTTCTTAGGATCCCTCGCAAATCCTTAACAAATGTTTTTCTTTTTCTTTAGCAAAATCGTCGTAAATCGGTCGCTATTTGAGAGATTTTCTACATGCCTTAGGCCTAGGCAATACCCTCGTGAATTTGCGAGGAATTTGCGACGTGTATAGTTCGAGACATTTGCGAGAGAATCATTTCCTAGAAATCTTTGTGAGGCACTTGCGAGACCAGTCCATTTGCGACCTTCGTTTTGCGAAGAATCCTTCCCATGCAAAATGTTTGTTTTCTTTAGTTTCTATTCTTCAAAACTTTCATAGATTTTGAGATTCTACCATGGAAGCTCAAAAATTCATGTTATTACAATTACTCTTAAAGGTATAAATTGCTTATTGTAGTCTATGCTAGCCAAAGTAGCCTTGTGTAGTAGTGGGTTATGGAAGCATATGGAGGAAGATGCTACTCCAAAAGTCGTGGGTCTAGATAAAGAGAGTAAAAAGATAGCCCTCGTGAATGAAGACAAATGGTTTCAAGAAAACCAATGTATATAGTTCATTCTACAAAACTTCCTTGAAGCATATTCATATTATGAAAAGGAAAGAGAGTTACGGAAACTCTCAAGAAATTGTATGTGAACACCTCAAATCTTAGCATGATTTTTGGAAGTCAAGAAATTTATCAATGAGCTTAGCCAAAAGGATTTGGAGTTCACTCAACACTTTGGGAAATTTTGATTTTTATGGGCTAAACGTGAAATGCTAAGGCCCAGTATGGTTGACCCAAGCATCCTCAATGAGAGGCATGAGCAAGATAAAGTGTTTGAGCTTCTTTTAGCACTCAATCCCATCTACTATGACCTCATCAAGCATCTTCTAATGGATGATAAACTTCCTACACTTAAAGAAGTTTGCGAAAAAAGAAAAAGGATCATTCAGTCCCTTTGGAGGAAATGAGGGAATTGTTTACAGCAAACAAGGGGTATAAGAATGAAGATAGAAGGTCTTTGGTGAGTGATCATGAAAAAAAGGAACACACTAATAACACTTTCTGAATAATTAATCCACATCTAAAGCCAAAGACCAGATTCAAACCACAAAGGACACACATCTCTACAAAGAAGGAAGAAGATGCGGCTGGTTCCTCTTCTCAAGGCACTGATATATTGCATTTTTATCAGTTTTTATTACGGTTTTTACTTAGAGATTATAGTTTTTATTATGTACATTTGTCGTTTTTGGAGTTTTCTTTTGTTCTTTTCAGGTTTCTTAGACTTTTGGGTGCATTCGATGGAAAGAAGAAGTTTCTACATGATTCTGGAGATTTGTGATGAAGATTTGAAGAAGGAATCAACACAGGAGAAGACGATCGTTCGATCAGAGCTGTGATTGCTTGATCAGAACAACGATCGATTGATCTGATCAGTGATCGATCGATCAGTCAATTGCGGAGAATTACGATCGATCGAGCACCTGCCCGATTCCAGATGTGAAATTTCCTTTTTGTCTGAATTATTTCTTTTTGGGCCCAAAAAGAAGAGAGAACCTTTTATTATTAACCTAGAACAAAAATTAGGTGATTATAATGCATTTTTCTGAGTTTTTGAGAGCAAGAGAGAGATTTGTAACTTAGGGAGAAAAAGCATCTTCCGTACTTCGAATCTAAGAAGCTTTCTGAACCCTTACTTTTTATTTTTGTTAAATACAATCATGTTTCTCTTTGACTTAATCTATGTTTATGCTATTATCATGAGTGAGTAGTCTATTCGTTGGGTTTAGGGTTCTCACATAGGGATTTATGAATTGTTGGTATAGAATTGTATGATTAGGGATTTAATCAATTGGATCTTCATTTAGATTGTTCATAATGTATGAAATTGAATTGGCCACTTAGTTTTTGATCTTAGGTTATTTAACGCCTGGAAAGTGTTTGTTTAAATGCCTGAAAGAATCCTAAGTGAGCAATTCTTCTTAAGCTGATGGAAGTTGAAATTTAAGTGAATTTTGAACCTATCAAACCTGCTTATAATGCATGATTAGAATCCGAGAGTCAACAGAAGTTAGACTCGAGGTTTCTAATGCATAGGGAACTGATGCTATGGAAGTAGATCAGTTCTATATTAGTGTTTGAGTTCAAGACGGTTTAAAACTTGTTCCCTAATCTATAATTTGAATCAACAATGAATTGTTTCCTTGAGAATACCCAATGTCCAACACTTCTTAGATTGAATTACAACCCCAACGTTTCTTGCTTGCCTACTTTGTTCTCTTAATTTCGACAATTGCATCTTTAAAAAGACATATTTTTCGCTTTAGCCCACTGTTTGATCTGACATTCTTCGTGCTACCTTTGGTCTCTGTGGATTCGATCTCGAACCACTACAACATACTTATGTGCGCTTGCATTGTTATCTCGGGGGGAAACCTGAGCTATCAAGTTTTCTGGCACCGTTGCCGGGGACCAATAGGTCGTCTTAGGACTTAGGATCGTTGCGTGCCTAAGGCATTTTTCTTTATTTTGTTTAATCTCTTCTTTTTCTTCTCTATTTTTGTGCTTTCAGGTGCATGAACAGGCCTTATACTAGAAGCCAAGGGATCACGAATCTTCTCGAATTCGAGCGTGAACCTTCACGTCTAGAGAGACAGAAGAAGAAAGAGAAGTTGCTGGAGGTTATTGAAGAATTTGAGTCTGCAGAAATCATGGGTGATAACATGAGAGAACACATTCAAGTTCATCAAAATCTTCTCTTTCTTGGAGTCCTTCCAGGAGGTAATCCACCTGCTGCTGGTGGTGCTAATGCTGGTTCTCAGTAAGCTGGCCAGCAAAATGTTGCAGCTGAGGGGCAACAACGCGCAAATCAACCTCAACAGAGGATGACTCTTGCGCAATATGACACTCCGGAGGCTTCCCATAGAGAGAAGGGAATTTAAGATCAAGACAAGTCTCATAAACTTGGTGCAACAAAATCAGTTTCATGGGTTTCCATCACAGAACCCAATGTACCATCTGGTTAAGTTTGAAGCCATCTGCAATACTATCCAGCACAACGGAGTACCTGCTGAAGCTCTGAAATGTAGGTTATTCACTTTCTCTCTGAATGAAAAAGCTGCAAAATGGTACAATAGTTTAGAGCTTGATTCTCTGAGGTCATGGGACGAAATTAAGGCTGCTTTTCTTGGGCATTTCTTCATGAAATCAAGTCTATGTCTCTCCGAAACAAGATTGTAGGATTTCACCAATTGGGTTCTGAGAGTTTCATGCAGCTTGGGAAAGATTCAGGGGCTTTCTCAATTATTCCCCTCATCATGGGTTCTCAGATTGGAATCTCCTCAACATTTTCTATAATGGGGTTGAGGAGAAATATCAGAATGATGTGGACACCGCAAGCAATGGTGATTTCATGACCAAGACTAGAAAAGAAGCTTATATGCTAGTGAATAACATGGCGAATAGCCAAGCTAATCGGAGATCATATTATGATCGTGGTAGATGTGTTGTATCATCAGATGTGAAGAGAATTGATGATATGTTGTCAAAGCTCGATGAGCTAATGAGAAGAGAGCTGCAAGGAGTACACTTTGTTGGGGAACGGAATGATGCACATGTGCTTCAAGAGCAGAAGTTGGGACATATGCATCACGAATTCATTTCTGAGGAATTGAATGGTGGTCAGGTAGATGTGAACTACATTGGAGGTCAAGGAAACTTTGGTTATAGAGGTTTCAACCAAGAAAACCAATTCCAGAACAAGCCATACCAATAGAATCAAAGTGTATTCAACTATGGATACAAGAATTAGAATCAGAGTGGTGGTTTCGGAAACAATGGCTATCAAGAGAAGCATTTTGGTTCAGGAGGATTCAAGAAAAACAATCAGTCGGGTTATCAGAATCAGAACCAAGGAGCATCATCTTCATCTTCTGAAGACAGTGATCTGAAACAAATGGTACACCAAGTTTTGGAAAATCAGACCAAATCTGCTACGAACATCACTAAGAAAGTTGATAGTATGTACAGTGATCTCAATGGGAAGTTTGAGGCTATGAGTGTTCGAATGAAGATGCTGGAAACACAGGTTGCTCAGACTTCTGCGAGCAATAGAGCTCCACCCGGTGTCATTTCACCCATACCGGAGAAGAATCCGAAGGAATACCACAGTTCCATTACACTTAGAAGCGAAAAAAAAAGTTGAAAACTCGTCATGCTCAGCGATCGATCGATCATATGACATGATCAATCGATCAGAAGGGATGATCGATCAATCACACGGTTCGATCGAGCGATCACCTGGGAACGAACTTGGAAGTTCTTCTAAAGTTTTTCCGAAGCAATTGGAGGTTGAGGATGACTATGTACCACCCCCACCTTATTTCCCTAAGCCTTCATACCCTTCAAGACCCCGTCAAAAGTTCAAAGAACACGAATTCGAAAAGCTGAAGAATTTTGTTGGTGAGTTACATGTGCGATTGCCTTTCGTAAGGCTCCATCGTAATTGCCTAGAAAAATATGAGAAATGAATTGTAGTACCTTTAAACCTTTACCCCTAAACCTAAAACTATGTTATATTCGACAGTACTTCAATTAAAATACAAACATAATTCGTTGTTTGTTTTTATATGTGAAAACATATATAATTTTGTTAACGTTGTAGGCTTCTCATTATGTTCTTAATTACATGTTGTATGTTTTTATTTGTGAAAATTTATATAACTTTATTAATATCGATATTCATTACGATGGGATTCAAGGTAATAAATTAACATAATGAGAAACCTTATGGTATTCTTTACCGCATTTGGGATTTAGGGTATGTTTTCATCAATTTGCAAGGGATTTGCTCGGTCTCCTCAAAAATTTCTCGCAAATTTCATATTTTGTGATGGATTTGCAAGGAAGCCTCGTAAATCATCGCAAATATTAATTTAATATTTAAAAAACACACATAATTATAATTAACTTCCTTATGCATTATACTAAACATAATTTTATTTAATGCATATAATTTTATAAACATAAATAATTTTATTTAGAGTCACCATCTTCAGATACATAAAATTTGATGAGTATTCTCGTCAGACTCCATCGTCATATCGTCTAGGTGCAATTATTTTTGATTCGTCTGGTTGGACCGAAATAATACTAACCGAAGTTAGATGTTTCCTAGTAAAAATGCTTGCAGCGATCAATACCTAATCTCTTGCAAGAGTTTTTGCTTTTCCTTTCAAGTATTTCATTAATCGCTCAAATGGGTACATACAGTTGTATTGTACTGGTCCAGTAAAGAGTGCTTCATACGGTAGGTGCACTGGAAGATGTTCCATCACATCAAAAAAGAACGTATTGAGAATTAATTCTACTTGTATAGAATTGGTATTACAAGGAGAGAATTCATTCTTAATATTATACGTTACTTTTTGGAATTAATTCAAACAAGTCACACACACTTCAAGGAAAGAGTGTAGCCGTTTGAAGCAAAGGACGAAAAAGACAATTAAAACATTGCCACTTTGGGAAACATGAGTCACATGATCAAATTAAGCAAGCAAAGGCATAAGCTGTCACTTTCTACTCTTCTAACCATTGGGATAAAGACAAACAAGGACAACTCTCCTTCATGAACTAATTGTACTATGAAATTTGAATTATTCTTTATTTATTCCTTTGATTGTTATATTTAAAGAACACACATATGTAACTCTTAAGCCATCAAAAAATACAATAATTATTTCCTTGTAATTCTTCTCCTAGTTCGACATTCTTCTTCTTTCTCAAACTCTCATCATGTTCTTCATAAGTCCATCTTAATTCTCTTAAATTCTAATATGGTATCAGAGCATAGCTCAATTTTTTTTTCTGATTCTACTCTTAATTCTTCTCTTTTCCCGGCCCTACTATAATTTCCGCAAAAATCTCTTGAATTTTCCTGCTCTTAAACTGTTTCATTTCCAGCCCCTAAAATTTTCGATTTCTTAAATTCTTGCAAAGCTATGAAAGTTCCAAGCAATTGATGGTTTCGGTGACCCTTAAGGCACTAATTACCTCCTTTGTTCAAGGTTAACCTAAGAAAATTTAAGTAGAAAAGGGTTTTGGAAGAATGTTGAAGAAGGAGCAACTCCAAAAGCTAACATTCAAGATGATGATGATCAAGAAATGGTCATAGCTAAAGCTGAAAAATGGGGTCAAGAAGACCAATATGAGCTATCCGTTCTTCAAACTTCTCTACAAACATTCATTCTTGAAGCCTACTCCTATTATAAAAGTGTAAAGGAGTTATGGGAAGCTCTCAAGAAGGTGTATGGCAATGCATCTAACATTAGCCGAGTATTTGAAGTAAAAAGAGTCATCAACAACCTTAGCCAAGAGGTTATTGATTTACCCAACACTTTGGAAAGTTTAGTCTTTGGGCCGAGCTAGAGATACTTAGGCCATGCACCATGGATCCCAACATTCTCAATGAGAGTTGTGAGCAAGATAACGTCTTTGTCCTCCTCTTAACTTTGAGTCCAAGCTACAATAATCTTATCAAGCACATTCTAAGGCGGATAAACTTCAAGTCTTGATGATGTTTGTGCTCAAATGCAAAATGAAGAAGGCTCTCTTGGGTTATTTGGAGGAAAAGGAGAATTTATAATGGCTAACAAAGGGAATTATCAATCACAAGGAAGCCACGGCCATGGAGACAAGCCATGGGAAGGTCACGACCAAGATAGTAAGCCATGGGAAAGCCACGACAACAAGGGAAAAGGCCAAAGTTACAAGAAACATGAGTATTACAAGAGGTATGGTCACACCAAAGAAGACTTTTGGATCTTCACCCTCATCTAAAGCCTAAAGAAAATGGCTACAAGCCTCAACGAGCACACTATTTTCTCAAATTAAGGAGTAACCAAAGACTAGCTCATCCACTCAAGGTAAGGAAGAAGAGTTCAAAGCTTTGGAAGCTTCCATGATGAGTGCTCAATCCGAAGCGGTGAAAAGATCAGATTTAGAGGCCTTAATCAAAGCCCTCAAAGAGAACTTCAGTAATGTGATCGGTAAAACATTTTTTGCATCTAACATTACTAAGCCTTTGATAGTAGATTCTGGTGCATTTCATCATATGATTAGTGATAAGAACTTGATTAAGGATCTAAAATCGGCCTTAGGAAGTGTGATAGTAGCTAACGATCATGGAGTGCCCATTAAAGGTGAAGGAATGCTTAGATTGTTTGATAAAGATTCTAAAGCCTTATACTTGCCTAATTTTACATCTAATTTTCTATCGGTTGAAAAGGTCACAAATGACATTAATTGCAATGTTATTTTTGGCTCTAATGTTGTTCATTTTTAGGATATTAAATCAAGTAAGGTATTTGGAAAAGGGAGAACCAAGGATGACTTGTACATGCTTGAAGACACCAAACCAATACCCGATTTATCTTATGCTTTAAAATTTGTTTCTAGTTTAAGTAACGATGCATTATGGCATGCTAGACTAGGACATCTCGTGCTTTAGAGCTATGGTTGCCTAGTGTTTCTTTTAAAAATCATGAATGTGAAGCTTGTATTCTCGAAAACATTGCAAGACCGTTTTTCCTAAGTCAATAACTATTTATGAAAATTGTTTCGACCTCATTCATTCGGATGTTTGGACGACTCTTTGTTTGTCTAGAGAAAATCATAAATATTTTGTCACATTCAATGATGAAAAATCAAAGTACACTTAGCTAACATGTTGCAATCTAAGGATAGAGCCTTAGAAGCATTTATTTATTTTTAAATTTATGTGACTAACCATTTTAATATCAAAATTAAAAATTTTAGATCCGAAAATGGTGGAGATTACATTAGCAACTCATTCAAAGTACATCTAAACAAGCATGAAATTCTTCACCAAACAAGTTGCCCCTACACACCCCAACAAAATGGAGTAGCCGGGAGAAAAAAATAGACATTTGATGGAAGTGGCAAGATCCATGATGTTCCATACAAACGTTCCAAAGAGATTTTGGGGAGATGTCGTTGTATTGCATGCTATCTTGTCAATCGACTTTCCACCAAAATTTTCCAAGACATCTCACCATTTGAGGTATTGAATAAGATTAAATCATCAATTAACCACTTACGTGAGTTTCGTTGTGTGCTCTTTGTTTTAGTTCCCGGAGAATTAAGAAATAAGTTTGAACCCAAGAGCAGAAAGACTATGTTTATTGGATACTCAACAACTCTATAGTGGTACAAATGCTACATTCCGAAAATTAATAAGATGATGATATGAAGAGATGTCCACTTCATGGAGACTAAAGGTTATTTTGAAGATAAGAATTGAGACAACTTGAAAGATCTATCTAGTTCACCCTCGGATAGAGCCGAAAATCACAAGATAATCTTGGAGAACCTTGGAATTAGTAACTATAACCTACCGTTCAAGAGAATAATCGTCGAGCATCCTACACCAAAGGAGAGAATTCCCCTTGATCAAGAAGGGGGAAACCAAGAATAATCTGACCATTCTTGAAGTCATAACCAAAGGGAAGCTCAAAAAGATTTCATTAATGACCAAGGAGGGTCCATTGATAACCAAGAAAAGGAGCAAGAGCAATCCGAGTCTTTGGTGCAAGAAGAAGTGGTGGAAGAAATACAACTCTATGAAGAAGCACAAGGATAAGGAGAGATCCTTCAGATAGGATAAACACAAGTGCGTACTACAATAATGAAGTCATAGCTCATCCTATTCAATCTACATGCTCTCTAGCTATTTATCCTCAAGAGCATAAGGTCTTCATGACTAACTTGGATGAACAATACATACCAAAGACATATGAAGAAGCCAAGGAGCATAAGGTTTGGAGAGATGGAGTTGGAAATGAACATAAAGCTATGGGTCCGAATGAGGCATGTTTTGTATCTGAACTACCAAAGCGAAAGATAGTTGTGTCAAGAAAATGGGTCTCCACAATCAAGTAAAAGAGTGATGAAACGATTGAGAGACACAAATCAAGACTAGTTGCAAGAGGATTCACACAAGGATACGGAGAAGACTGCATTGATACATTTTCACCCGTGGCAAAGCTTCACACAATTTAGATTGTTCTCTCTCTTATCGTGAATCTAGAATGTGATCATTGGAAAATGTATGTCAAGAATGCATTCTTACAAGGAGAACTAGAAGATGAAGTATATATGCATCCTCCACCGGGGTTAGAGCACATTGTAAATCCCGAAAATTTGCTAAGACTCAAGAAAACTATCTATGGACTCAAACAATTTCCAAGAGCATGGAACCACAAACTAAGCACTACACTTAATAGTAAAGGTTTAAGAAGATCTGAGGTGGACCACACCTTATTTACCCTTCCTAGTCCAAATGAGATAGTGGTAGTGATTGTGTATGTGGAAGGTATCATCATCACGGGAAGCAACAAAGAAGGTGTACAATCCACAAAGGTATATCTTAAGTCCATCTTTGATATTAAAGATTTAGGTGAACTAAAGTACTTTCTAGGATTAGAAATATGCCGATCTAAAGATGGGTTATTTCTATCCCAAAGGAAGTACACACTTGATATGTTGTGTGAGATATGTAAGCTTGAAGGGAGAATAGCCAAAACACCTCTTGAAGATGGGTACAAGACAGTACGTGAGGAGGGAGTTTGAGGATGAACCATTCAAATATGCAAAACTATATAGGAGAATTGTTAGAAATCTTATTTACCTCACCATCACAAGACGGGACATATGCTTTGCCGTGAATCAAGTGAGCCAACACATGAAAGCTCCGAAGATATAACATTGGAAGATGATGGTAGTATCGTGTTCAAGTGTCGAAGTCGAGTATAGAGCAATGAAGAAGCTCATTAATGAGCTAGTTTAGAACAAGAGTATTCTCACGGATTTAGGCATTGAGACATCATCTCCGATCACAATGCATTGTGATAATCAAGCCGCTATTCACATAGTCTCAAATTCGGTGTTTATGAGAGGAAAAAACACATTGAAGTTGATTGCCACAAGATTAAATAAATGGTTGAACAAGGGGTGATGAGCTATCACTTTCTACTCTTCCAACCGTTAGGATAAAGTCAAACAAGAACAACTCTCCTTCATTAATTAATTGTACTATGAGATTTGAATTATTCTTTGTTTGTTCCTATGATTGTTCTATCTAAAGAACATGCGAAAAAAAGTTCTATTTAAAGAACACACATATTTAACTCTAAAGCCATCAAGGAATACAATAATTATTTCCTTGTTATTCTTCTCCTAGTTTGACATTCTTCTTCTTTCTTAAACTCTCGTCAGGTTCTTCATAAGTTCATCTTAATTTTCTTAAATTCTAATAGGACGGAGGGAAGATTTTTTCCATGTTATAAAGGAATAATAGAATATTACTCTGCATCTGCTTAAATCATCTTCTGTTAGTTCAATGTCCTAGCGCTTATGTCTCTAAACATTATACCAATACCTACAAAAACAAAATTCAGTTAGTGGTAAAAACATTTCTTATATATGTATATATACGTATTACTATATATATATAAAAAAAAAATTACCGGCTATTATTTTATGTAATTTGTCGGTAATAGTTCCAAAAGTGCAAATAGTAGCAACCACTGCATAAACACATTAGAATCGTGGTTTTTCATACCAGAAAACTTTTGTCCTTGCTCTATACACCTAGAAAATTTGAAACACATCCATATGAAAACTTCAATGTAGATGCAGCACATTCAAACAAAGCTCTTTTTGCTTCAAGAGACAATCGAAAGTTGGGAGATTGGTAATATCCCGTCCTTGGTTATATGTGATGTGCATAGGTTTTCATGCATTCTAAAGCTCATTTCATCATGGTTTTAGTTGCATTTAGGATGTAAATATTTCATTTAGATGTTAAAATCCATCTTCTGTATAAGATGAGTCTAGCTTAGGATTTTCGTCTTTGCATTGCATTTGTAGGTACAACCTTCGGTGAACGATTTGAGAGTTTGAGATGATAGATTCTAGAGGCTAAGATGATGAGGAAACAAAGGAATTCAAATTTTATAAGCAATGGGAGAAGATGAATCAAAAGAAATAAAAGGGAATGAAGAAGGATCAAAATGGACACAAAGATGTGTGTGGATGAAGCTTGGATGTTGATTCAAAGATTTATGAAAAGAAGCAAAGAAGAGAAGAATCATTTGGAATCAACATATGGTAGGCCTTGCAATGAGGAAGTATATGCAAATAATACGCCATTCTGACGGCAATTGAAAATGCAAGAAGATTATGTTGCCCAAAGTGAACAGCTGCCGACCTTCAGGTCGACAATAGCCTAGTTTTGGGTCACATCAGCATACTTTGATGGGATATTTTGCTTCTAGGGCACTCTCTCTTCCCCTCTTTAGTATAAATACCCCCTCTTAACCTCCAAGAACTTAACAACTCTTCTCTTATCAATTTGTCATAACTTTCTTGGATGTTTTAAGTTTATTCTCTTGATCTTTAAGATCAAGAGTCTCTCTTTAAATTTATGAATATTGAATCTTTTATCTATCTATTTATGTTTATGTTTCTCATCTCTACTCTCTTCTCTTCCATGATATGTCTTTAGATGGATCTTGGGTGTTTGAAATTTGGCTTGATAGGACCGTAATGATGGTGTTAAAGATAGTTTATCTTTAGTTTCTAATGGATTAGGAGACCTTAATGCTTAATTTGAAGGAATCTTGATATGTATGCATTTCAAGCCCAAGAGTTGTTCGATGAAATGTTTAAGAGAACCTAATTCATGTTAAACCTTTCTTAGCCAATAAGAGTTGATTACTAGGGAGTTTAGTGACTAAATGGACTTATTCTTAATGATTCTTATTAATTTGCCAATCACAATAAGCGAGGGTTGAGTGATTGCATTATATAGGAAATGGTTTGCTACCATGAGAGTGGAGTAAGATATAGATGTCTTTGGTCATATAATTGCTCTTAATAGCTTGAACTAACACCACCATTTCCATCTTACGAGTCTCTTCGATTACATTCACCTTGATCCATCGCTTTAGTCATCTTTATTTCTCGTCTTGCCATTTTATTAATGCTTATTTCTTTTGCTTAATTAACTTTCTTGCTTGATTTATCTATCTTGTTTATGTTATTGCTTTTGTTTTGCCTTGTTTAGTAGATCGCTAGCAAACCAACCCCTTCTTGATTTGCTTAAACAAGGAGGAATTGTGTATTCTCAAAGTTTAGACTATTCTAGCTTGACGAAATTTAGACTATTCTAGCTTGACGTGCTCCTTGTGGTTCGATCCCTAAGTACTACAATAGCATATATATGCACTTACGGATTGTGTGATTGTTAGGAAACGGGCTTTTATAAATATTAAAGCTTCGTTGTGATTTTGTTTGTATAAACAATCGCGCAACAAGTTTTTGGCGCCGTTGCCGGGGAGCAAAAGCTAGATTTTGTTTTCCTTTAAGATTTCAATTATTCTCAAGACTAAGCTTTATTTTTATTTGTTACTAATTATCTTACTATTTGTTTGTTATTCCTTTCAAGGTACAACATTCACAAAGGAATAGAGTCAATCGATATGGCGTTCACACATCAACCTAAGGATATCTTCTTCCTTGAAGCCGAGAATTTCATAAGAGAGTTTGAGGAACTTCTTGGATGTAAGATTAATGAAGATTTATTTGTGAGGTATGATGAAAAAGCTACAACCGGTTTCATCATTGATGATCAATACTTTGATATGGGGAATCAATCTTTGTTGAATATGATGATGATGAATGTGGAGACCACGTGGAACAAGGCTTAAATGAAAAGCCCAAGGAGGAAGAGACACAATCTTGCCTCCATTATGAGGAAGCTTTGGGTGTAGAACATATAGAGATCATTGTTGAAAGCTCTCTACCGAACAACGAGATCCAACCCAAGGAAGAAGCACCTACACCTAAGGAGAAGCGTCAACACATGACCATAAAGGACGAAAGTTCACAAGAGGATTCCATTGTGAACACACCTATATATGTGTCACCTCCAATCCTTCCTGAAGAATCCAATGAGATATTCATTGAAAAACTTTGTGAAATGTATGCGTTTGTTAGCCATTTTGAGGTTTTACCTCATATGTTGGAAAGATCTAAGAACGATCCAAAGTATGAAGAGGAGCTCAAGAAGATCATTTCTCAAAAGGATGAGCTAAAGGAGCTACTAAGGGGCTATTTAGTATCTTCAATGCTTTCTTGTGAGGAAGTTCCAACAAAGGATGGTGATAGGGGACCAATAGAAAAGATCTCACAAGGAGATGGGTATAAAGATGACAAACTCAAGAGGAAGGAAGGGAGTCCTATTGCTTAAAAGGTTAAGGAGGTTGATGAAAAAGGATCTTCCAAGGTTGTGAATGAGACATATGAAGAGTTTCCTAATCCTTACCGGTCTTATACTAGAGCTAAAAAGAAGGTTCTTTCCGTGGTCCGGACGAAATTGGTGGATATTGGGGATTTCTTTCCCATACATGAAGAAGTGCCAAAGCTTCCAGATTGCATCGCATTCATCAAAAGTGTCCTCTCTAATAGGGAAGAGGTTGAAGAACTGAAAAGAATGCATGAAGGACCAAAGACCAATATCGATCATAAGGTTCTTTCTAAGATGAAAGATCCCGGAAAGTTCACAATACCTTGCTTACTAGAAGAAATCTTCAAGGAAGAGGCTTTAATAGATACCAGATCTTCTAATGATATGATCTCTCTAGAATTAGTGAGAAAATATGGTATCAAGAGAATGGAGAGGAGTGAGTCTTTTATCATGTTAGGGGATTCATCAACCAAGAAGCCTATCGGGTTTATACAAAATTATCCTTTAAAGATTGGGAATTGCACAATTCCAACGGACTTATGGGTGATAGAAATGAAGCATCCAACTCATTTTCCTCTAATCTTAGGAACACCCTTCCTTGCAACTACCGGAGCTATAATAGACTTTGAAAGAAGTATAGTAGCTCTCAACAAGGTTGATCCAAGAGTTTAATACTACTTGAAATTATCCTATGATAGATACTTATGTGCAATCTATCTTGCGAAGAACAAAGGTATGGGTAATTGCAATGAGATGTCCTTCGAAGAAGTAAGGATGAGTGAAGTCTATGGGTGGTTCTTTGATGAGGATGATGGAGACCCAACCGAAAATGTGTTTAATGGCGAGGGCAAAATGAAGCAAGAAGGATCAATCTTCTACAAGATGATCTATACCTTCCCCAACTAAGGAAGAGAGCAATAGTCAAGCTAAAGACCTTAAACAAACGTGCTTGAGAGGCAATCTCATGCATATCCTTTGTACATATTTCGTTTTAAGTCTTTAATTTTCAAGCTTTTAAATTCAATAATGATGATGTGTCTTGGGATAACTTTGTTCCAAAGTCATTTTTTCGCTCAAGCTTAGGTGCCAAAGGACTTCATCCAAGTCAACGATCAAAAACCACAATGGAGCTAGGTGAATACACTCTCTACAAGTCACTATGACTTGATTTTAAGAACACTCTTTTTGCTAGGTAAGTTCTCTAAAAATTCAAGCTATGCATTTGCATTTCACCGATTTAAAAGACTTTCAAGAGTGAATTTGCAAAATTTTGATTTGAGAAAACTAAACCATTTTTATCCAATTTCAAAAATTTGGTCCTAATTTTCACAAATTCAAGAAAAAAAATTTCACTTGATTTTAAAATTTCAAATTTTCGGTTATTTTGCAAAAGTTTCAACGAAATCAAGTATTTTGGAAACCTACACTACAAGAAAAGAGAGAATCCATAGCGACCGATATCTGCTATCGTTGAATTCCATAGCGCTTTTAGATCTGCTGTATATGCTCACGTTATAAAAAGTATGTTACTTTTCATAGCGCTTTTCGGAAATGCAATTATATTATCTACTTAATATAGCAGTTATTGTTTTGCAATTAAATCATTTATAATAACATTTTATTCTCGTTACGCATGTTTTTGTATTGCAATATTTTAAATTTTTTAAATCTTTCTAAATTTAATTTGAAACCTGAGAAATTTGATAAACATGGTAATTTTATTAAAACCAAAGAACTTAAATTGTATTACAACAACATAAATCATAAAACACAAGAAATCATAAAATACTTAGAAAGGTAATCTCTTAATCAGCATCATTTGAGAATATAAACTGCTTGAGGCTTCTTCTTTCTCTTGGTCTTCTTGTCATTCTTATGTCAGGTCTTATATGTGCCCTTAACTTTAGGCTTCTTATTAGGCGTCTTCGTTTCAGAATCTGTAATTTCCTCAGTTGCATCATCATCATCGTCCTCATCTTTGTCTCCTCCTATATCAAACAGATCGTCCTCTTCATCAGAGCTCAACACAAGATCCTCCACAATGTCATCTTCTGCTCCTCCTCCTCCCTCGTTCTGCTAGCTTCTTCTCTGTTTTGCTCTCTCTCTTACTTTTCTTGTTTTTGTCTTCTCTTCTTCCAGTTCTTTTCCCCTGTCAATTACAAAGTTGAGTTAGGTTAAAGCACAATGCTCAGATAAAGCCTCCACGTGAACCAAGCACCCTAAATATCCAAATTACCGGAAAGTTTTCAAGCTTCACTATCTTATTATCAGAGAGATCAATTGTATCGAATTGATCCTGTAAGCAATAACAACAAAAAGCTAAATCAATAAGCTTAACAAATCAGTTCAACAGAAGAAATCAAGTACTTACTCTGGGCTTTCTCCACTGTCAATGATATCTGTCACATTGAGATTCCTGTAATTACATGGTTGAGAGAATGAAATCTGATTCAAACACTTGTAACTCATCTAAGTGAGGTGAGGAAACGAATTTACGACATATGAACACATCAAAGCAATACATTATACGGAACCAAAATGGCTCAAGAAACAGATAGCAAAGAAATCAAACATTTAAGCGTCAAACAATATGTTACCGCCTGTGATGTTGGACAAAGTTGGAGGCACTCATAGCTATAATAAAATTAAGAAAATTATAAGAAAAATCAAAACCACATACCTTCGAAGCACTTGAAGACTACTTGTGTGTAATGCCTCTTCAATCTTCTGTTGCTCTCTCCATTCTTCAGCTGCTATAGTACTTGAGCTTGGTTATGCATCTCTATACCAAAAATAACATTAAAAAAAACAAGCCAATGAACACATATACGACTGAAACACCATAAGAACATTCAGATTACAGATTGGAACAGAGGCTTTATGGTTTTCCAAAAAGATAATCACACAATTAGAATAAAGAAACGAAGAAGCATATGTAGTAGAGAAGGGCTAAACCAAATAGAGTTTTGATATCCTACCAATATCACACGATCCCAATACTCATTCATTTGAATGTGAGACTGTACATAGTAATGAACCTGGTTCATGAAAGATCAGAAAGTTATGGTCAGAGTTTCAACTAGATACCGGGGATTGAAAGATCGAAAAGGAAGTAGAGATAGATGCTTACGGAGGCTTTGTCATATGTGCTAAGCCCCACACCAATGGCAATGACAGGGAGACCCTAAAAGATAATAATTTAACAAAGTTGGATTGAAACATTCTTTGATGCTTATTACAGTCAAAAGCCAAAGAAAGTAAGAGACTCAAAAATGTAGAAGTAGCAAGTACCTCTTTTTAATAACCAGGCAATCTGACAAGTTGAGTGTCTCTGATTGCTCTGTACAAGTCAACAAGAACAATTAGTTTCTGCAAAAAAACCGATCACGAGATGAGATACAAACAAAGAAGTTGATTGTTTACGACAAAAGCAAGAAAAACTCACTGTGAGTATCTTGTCGATCTCGTTTTGAGTCCTCCATTCTAGACAGTCGAGCAACTGTTAAACACTTACAAATCATTAATAAGAAACAAAACCTCAAGGATTAGGTGAAGAAAGCAAAGAGATTTAAAACAATTTTGTGAGCTTTCTGAACATTTCAATCTCTCGCTTTAAGGAATCGCAACAAAGTCTTCAGCTGCTATAGTCCTCAAATTTGATTCTAATTCAATCAAATGAAACAAAGAAAAGAGATGAAATTTTGAAAAAAGAGAAAGCTTTATTACAGATTGATAGGCAAAGGAGTGGTGTTGCTATGATTAATGGTGAAAAGACGATCTGCTTCTTCAGCTTGCTCAAGAATGGCGTCGATGTCACTGACCTCAATCACATATTCGAGAACCTTCTTCTGGAGATTCTTATAGTATTTGCCTTTTTCTTTAGATTCTTGAATAATATGGTTGTGATGCTTCACTAGAGCTCGACCTAACGTCGTCTTCTCGTTCTTCCCCATCTCTCTTCTTTCTCAACTTCTTCTCGATAAACCCTAAAAGTCTGAAATTCCATTGAGAGAGATTTGAACGCGATAAGGAAGAGAGGAGGAGAGAGAGAAGAGAACGAGATACGAGAGAAATAAGATTTAGGGTTGGAGAAATTTTAGTTTGATTATTTGGTCAGAGAGACTAAAATTTTGCTTAGAGGGAAAATGAAAAAAATAGAGGGGATATTTTTTGGAGCTTAGGAAAAATTTCCCGCTTAAGAACACTTTTTACGCGGCCAAACTTTTTATAGCATAATCAAATACTAAATGCTATGAAAAAGTGGTGCCAAACTCTTTTATAGCAGAAAATTTAAAAACACTATTATTAAGTGCTATCAATACCTCAATTTCTTGTAGTGCTAGGGACCAATTTGCAAATGACTTTTTACACTTTTACTCTTAACCACTACTTTTTATTCTCACTCTTCTCTCTCTTTCTCATCACCATTGACACTCATCCTCTCACTTTGCTAAAGAAAGGTTTTGGGGTTTTCAAGGTGGGGTAACTACTCTTACAATGAGAGTAGCCACTTGAGTTAAGAAGAGTGGTAAAATAAGGTCAAAATATAACTCAAGTGTTTAGTGTTTTACCATAGAAGAGAACTTCAAGACCATAAGAAAGAAAAACTAATTTCAATTCGGTTCTACTTAGATGGGAATGACTATAAACGCAATATGCTTCAATTTTCACGAAGAACTTCAAGAGACCAATTCAAAGCATGGATTTTCCAAATTTCTAAATGGTTTAAGCTTTATAATACTACTAATGAGGGCATTGAATTGTAAGCATGACTAAGTCTACTTACAAGGCATGGTTCTTTATGCAAAATGCAATCCTATATGCTTCTAAACACCTAATTTTATGCAAATGAATGCAACTATATGAAATGCTTTGAAATCAAATTGAAAATCTTTTTGGATTTTTTTCGAAATTTTTCAATTTTTTGTGTTTTTCACAAATCATAACTATTCACAATGCATGACTCAAGGATTATCAAAAGAAAACCAAAATAAATAAAAATGCTCATTGGTACTAAGCACCTCCCCCTGACTTAAATTTCACCATCTCGGTGAATTACAAACCGTGAGAGTGACTTTGGAAAACAAACAAGCAAAAACCGAAAATATGCAATGGTAAAGACAATGGATTGTAGGAGTTCCTTTTGCACTCATATGCATGAGTGTTGAGTGGATGAAGCGATTTGGACTAAAGGTTTGTAATTAGATCAAAGGCATAAAGTTTCCTTAGCCTTGATTCTTGATTCGAATGGTTCTCCTCTGGTACCTAAGCTTGAGCAAAAAGGATGAATTTGAAACAAGATCGTTTCAAGATATGACCATTATTTATTTAGATTTAAGAACTTAAGAGTAAAGCATTGAAATTATAAAAAGGATATGTACAAAAGGATATTCATGAGATTGTCTCTCAAATGCGTTTGTTTAGAGTCTTTAGTTAGACTTTGGGTATGAGATTAGGCTTTCGGCAAGGTTGGCCAAGGAGGTGCTTTTGACTTCATGGTGGATCATGAAGCTCAATGACAAGAATCTTCTTCATCAATGCATCAATCCCTTCTTTTCATTTCTCCTTCATCTCTTTGGTCACTATGATTTTAAACTTGGCACAAGGTTTCGGGAAACCTTTGCACTTTACTTGATAATCAGTTGCTCCATCAACACACTTTTTTGGAGTTAAAGTCATAGTAGGAAAGTGAGTGGGGTTGAGAGGCATTTTCTTTTCATCAAGTTCCTTTATGACACTTGGGATTGCACAAGAAAGAGTTGTCTTTGGTGAAGAATCAACTAGCATGATAGAAGTTGAGCCTTTCTTCACATCCTTAGGCTTGTTGTTCTTGGTCTTCTCACATAGAACCACATTTTCCTTAGTCTTGGCATCACATAAGGCATCTTGTTCAAAAATCTCACCAATTGAGCAAGGTTTCTTGGATTTCTCTAAATCACCGCTCTTGGGAACTGACTTTAGATCTAGAGGCGTTTCCATTTGCATTGTGTTTTGAGTAAGTTCACTACCCTCTTTGTCCATTATCATCATCAAATTGTCGATCCTCTTTCTTTTGGTGACTATATCCTTCAAAACCTTGTTGACTATCGGTTGATCTTGACATCATTCCATAAATGGTATTGTAATTATGAGACCTCTCATTCGATCCTTGATCTTCTTGTATTTGGCTTCAAGGATTTGTTTCTTGAAACGACCTGGAAATGGTAGGTTTAATTCATCAATGAGAATGTCGATGTCGGTTCGTTCTTTCTTTTTCTCCCTTCGTTGACGTGGAGGAGCTACTACCTTTGTAGCTTTCTCTTGTTGATTTGGGTTCCCTTTATGTTCTTTGGGAATTTCCTCTTATTGGTTATCCTCTTGAAACTCTTCTTCCATAGGGACCTCTTTAACTTTCTCCTCATCCTCTTTAAGATTCTCCTCATGAGTTCTTGGTGGTAATTGCTTTCCACTTCTCAATGTGATGGCTTGACAAAACTCTTTAGGATTTACTTCACACTTTCCGGGAAGTTTTACTTCTTGAGATTCCAACTTATAAGCTTGCTCTGCTAGCTTGTATTCCAAATCCTTCACATAAGAGGCAAGAGATTCGTACCATTCATTCAACTTAATAAAATTTTCGTGAAACCTATGGTTGGTCATTGCAAATCTCTCAAATATTCCCCTTTTGAAATATTTTTCATCGACCAAAAGGTTCTTTAACATGGTTTTAATCTCATCTTTATTGGTTTGAGTTTTTTCATTAGAAGGTTTCTCTTCATTTACTTTTCTTGGTGAAGATTCTTGGTAAGAGTTCCCTTGGTATCCTTCTTGAACAAAATTAATCTCCTCTTTATGACCTCTAAGAGCTTCTCTAATTGAATTTTCCTCTTTTGGATGCATCATCGCTTTTTCACAAACTTTTGCAAGTTTCTCAATCCTCGCACTCATCTCCTTATAGCGTTTATCAGGCCTTCTTGAGTGGTTCTCATAGCCATTTCCTTCATGATAGCTTTTTGCCAAATTTTCGACTAACTTCTCCTCTTGTTCGGTTGATAAGCTAGCAAAATTTCCTTTACTTGTCGTGTTCATAGCAAGCCTAAGTTTCCTATGGACTCCTCGGTGAAAAATTTGTAGAAGGCTACCTCTTGTGAAGCCATGATGTGGACAACTCCTCACATAACCACCAAATCTCTCCCATGCTTCTCCAAAGGTTTCCTCTAATCCTTGCTTGAAAGAGGCAATGCCATTTCTAAACTTGGTAGTCTTTTGGTGAGAGTAGAATCTTTCAAGAAATCACTTCTTGCGTTTTTTCCATGTGGTTATTGTTGAGCTTTTAACACTTGTTTCCCATTGAGAATCTTTATCGTCCAAGGAGAACGAGAAAAGAGAGAGCTTTACTAGATCCTCGGGGACTCCTTGCATCCTAACCCTCTCACAAAATCTCTCAAAATTAGAGAGGTGACCGATTGGATCTTTCTCATTAAGCCCAAAATATCGCAAGCTTTGGACCAATCCAATCAAACTCGGCTTGATTTCAAAGTGTGGAAGGTTTTGTTGAGTAAATCTTATTCCCATTCTTGTAGGATTGGTGAATGGCGTGTCAAAATCCCCAATTAGCTCTTGAAGCAATTGGTCCTCTTGAAAGTGGAACCTTTCCATTACACACTCATTGTCATTCTCATTCCTCATATCCATTCTTGGTTCTTCCATGCCCAAGTTCACTCTTTGCACATGCAAATCCCTTTGATTCCTTAGATTGATTACCTCGCAAAGCAAAATAACAAACACAAAAGCAAAGAGATTAGTTTGATACTTCAAAATAAAAGCTTAGTCTCAAAAGGAATTGAAATCTCAAAGGTAAACTAGAACTAGCTATATTGGCTCCCCGAAAACGTCACCAAAAACTTGATGAGGCTAGAATTCGCTAGTGATTAACTTAACTTCAAGTTTTAAATTTATAAACCTTAATCACTAACAATCCTCACTAAGCCGCAAGTGCACGGCTATTTCGATTGTAGTACTTAACGGTCGAACCACAAAGAACTAGAGATTCAAGCACTAGGAATACACAATACTTCCTAAGCTAAGCAAATAAAAAGAGCGAAAAGTGGCGGCACAAGGGTAATAAAGAATAAGCAACACAACCTAAACACACTAAACAATACTTGAAATTATGGAGAAGTGGAACTTGGATTGGCAATTGAAAAAGGGAAATCAAGTGGCTAACTAACAACAAAGGAGTCAATAAAAAGAACTAGTCTCATAACCAAGGAATCATTTCTAGCCTAATCCACTCCCATGACAATAGGCCATTTCCATATTGATTACATTCACTCAACTCTCGCTTGTTGCAAATGATAAATCAATTAGGAATCATTAAGAACGAGCCCATATAGTCACTAAACTTCCTAGCAATCAACTCTCATTGGCTGAGCTAAGTTTAGCGTGCTTTATGTTCTCCTAGACATTTCATCGAACATCTCTCAGACGTGAAATGCATACATATCAAGATAAATTTTTTATCCTAGATCTAGCATTAAGAACACCTAAACCAAAGAGATATAAGTTCATTCTATCCTTAGAAATCATTATCTAACCACCTAATCACTTCTTAATCTACCAATCCAAGATCCAATGTGTTCTATCCACTAAGACCCATAGAGAACCAAGAAGTGTCACTTGCTTCTTGAAAGTCCATGCTTAAAGTGAGA
>OVAN01002342.1:0-33876 GCA_900406275.1 Anastatica hierochuntica | reverse complement strand
TTAGCAGAATTGCCTAAGGAGAAAAAGGCGTTGCATAACAAGTGGGTCTACCGGATAAAAGAAGAACATGATGGCAACAAGCGTTACAAAGCAAGACTTGTTGTGAAGGGGTTCCAGCAAAAGGAGGGCATTGACTACATAGAAATCTTCTCCCATGTAGTCAAGCTGGTAACCATAAGGACTGTTCTTGGGCTGGTAGCAAAGGAAGATTTACATCTTCAGCAGATGGATGTAAAAACGGCATTTCTTCATGGTGATTTAGATGAAGAAATTTATATGAAGCAACCTGAAGGCTTTGAGGTCAAAGGGAAAGAAAACATGGTATGAAAGCTTAAAAGGAGTTTGTACGGGTTAAAACAAGCTCCAAGGCAGTGGTATAAAAGGTTTGACAGCTTTATGAAAAATGTTGGCTTCTTGAGGTGTGAGGCTGACCGCTGTTGTTATTTCAAGAGACTTGAAGAGTCCTACTTGATATTGCTTCTGTATGTAGATGACATGCTTATAGTGGGAGCAGACTTGCATGAGATCAATAGCCTGAAGAAAAGACTCTCAGAAGAGTTTGCGATTAAAGACTTGGGAGAAGCAAGACAAATTCTCGGGATGAGAATTAGTAGAAGCAAGGAGGGTCTGAAGTTATCGCAAGAGGAGTATGTGAAGAAAGTCCTCAAGAGGTTCAACATGGATGATGCGAAGCCAGTTAATACTCCCCTGGAAAGTCATTTTCGATTATCCAAAGATCAGTCTCCAAAGACTGAAGATGAGATGGCATATATGGATAAAGTTCCATATGCTTCTGCTATTGGCATCCTGATGTACGCGATGGTATGTACAAGGCCAGACATTGCACATGCAGTGGGAGTCGTTAGCAGGTTTATGAGCAATCTAGGAAAAGAACATTGGGAAGCTGTCAAGTGGATTCTCCGGTATCTGAAAGGGAATCCTCGTTTATCATTATGTTTCAAGAAGTCAGAGATGGGATTGCAGGGATATGTTGATGCTGACAATGGAGGCGACATTGACAGTACGAAGAGCACATCCGGGTATGTCTACACTTTTGGTGGTACTGCAATTTGTTGGGTTTTAAAGTTGCAGAAAATCGTAGCTCTATCAAGCTGTGAAGCGGAGTATGTTGCGGTGACAGAGGCAACAAAGGAAATGATGTGGTTAAAGTCATTTTTAGAAGAGCTAGGCCACAATCAGGAGAAAAGTGTGTTGTATTGTGATAGTAAAAGTGCCATTGATTTGGCAAAGAATCCAATTTATCATGCTCGGACGAAGCACATACAACGTCGGTATCACTTCATTAGATCGGCCTTAGAAGATGAAGTGTTGGTGCTTGAGAAGATCCTAGGAAGTAAAAATCCGGCAGACATGTTGACAAAGGTCGTGCCGTGAGAGAAGCTGAGTTTATGTGTAACCTCAGTGGGCTTGTCGGAGTAACAAGCATGGAAGACCTGCTATATTGATCAAGGTGTGAAGACAGATTGAAATCAGTCTTCAAGTGGGAGATTGTTGAAGTCAAAGACGGTGATAACGGCGTGGCGGTGACGGCTCAACGCGAACGGTGGCCGTAATTGTTGATAAATGATGATTTTGTCAAAGATTGTGGCTCTCACCAACTCATTTCTCTTCTATAAATACAGGGCTTAAAGTGAAGAGCAAACCATCCCAAAATAAAAAAAGACACAGAGAAGTGAGAGGAAGAAGAAGAGTTGTGAGAGAGATAAGAGAGACGTGAGAAAAATAATAATAATTATTATTATTATTATTTTATTTCCTCCGTAAGAAATTCAGGGGTAATTTCTTGAGTGTGTTTGAGATCGGGTGTGGGTTGAGAGCGTTGTAAATTTCCCGGATTGATAATAAAAAGATTTGTAGCAGATCCGGAGACGTAGGCAAAAAATTGGCCGAACTCCGTTAACAAATTATGTGTGCATTTTATCGTTCCCGCAAAATTTCGAGATACCGTTAACGGCGGTTATCTACCTAACAGATATGTATCAAGTAACGTTGCCTTCAGGCCTACCTTATGAATAGATATAGCACCCCTAATTTGGAAACAAGATTCAACATTTAACATGTGGTTTTGAGTCGCAAGTAATGCTTGTTGATAGGAAGATGCTTACAGTTTTAGAGTTTGCTAAGATTTGGTCTAGAAAAAGCCCTTCTTTCTGAGAGAGATGGCGTAATGATCCTCTTTTAGGGATTTATTATTGTTACTCATGGATCCAAAGAGAAGTTTCATGCAAGGAAAGCTTTGGCGAATAGCTTCTTAAGCTTGCACTAGATATCAACTTTAGGAATTCACCTTTTCCGCCACCTCCAGCTGCTGCCATCGCCTTGTGGTTATGATTAAACATGACAAGGTCATTGCTGTCCATTACGCAATTTCTTAGTCTCTTGTTATGTCTAGCTTTCAAATCAAAATCTGTCTTTATCGCTTTTTCCGAGAGCTTGAGCGTTTTCTTCTCACCCAATGTGCAGATGGGGCATGGAGGGTCGAATTTGTCGATTTTGAATGTCATCTGCTCTAAACAATCATAATGATAGACGTGTCCAGAAGCTAGAATCGCAGCTACTGAGACCTCGTTAGCAGGGAAGATCTTCTGGCTACTCTACAAATATTTCTCAGACATGGATCTAGAGCAAGCACCACATGTTTGTTGATCATTGGACTTTCCGTTTGCATAATAGTCTCTCTTGCCACGCCGAAGCCCCAAGAACTCGTTATCATAAGAGCAAGAGTCTCTATGAGTATACGCCATCATTTCAGAAAAGGCATGCATGGACCAACCATCAGATGGCCCAAACTGCGGTTCATTTTCAAGCCCATCTTCTGTTGCTGAGCTTCTGCTAGGTGAGGTAAATCCAAGGATATGGGCTTCTGGGACTTGTTTTGATAGACGAGGGCACGTTGTCTGCTTTAGTGTTGATGACCTTCTTGGTGACATTGGCAAGTGGCTTTGGGAAGATAGTGGTGACGCAGAGAAGGATGATGGTTGAGAAGCCAATGACATAGATAATTTTGTAGGAGATGGATACGAAGCAAGGTCGATTTAATCAACTATTTTATGGGTGAACTACAGAAACAAAATAAAGGTTTATATATTAACAAAGATACACTACACCTGCAGATGTAGAGCAACAAAAAGAGCTTTTTACCGGTTCAGAGACAGTGTCAATGGATGCATTTCTTGAAAAAGATTGATTTGTCACGACAATTACATGATGTCAAAACATGGAAAAGTCGTAGTTTTAAATATCAAAATGAAATTGAGACCAATAGAAAGCAGGCCAAGAAATGAACAAGAGAAACTATTTCTGTCAATAGATAAACATATAAATATTTTTTTTCATGAGCATGTTTTGTTGAAAAGTAGTCTCAAATTTCAAGCGGGTCAAAATAAGGAACCTAAGTTTTTTTTCCCTCAAGTCCACAATTTATGGCTGATTAAAACATTTGTCTAAAAAAATGAATTGTTTTTTTTTACCGGAAGGTGGAGATGGAGGAAGTGCTAATATAACTCTCTAACCAAAAAAAAGTGCTACATGGACAAGGGTTTGCAAATATAACCTCCTCCTTTAATAAAAATGTATCTTTATTTTTCCCTTACAAAACAATAATAAAATATTACAT
The DNA here is from genome assembly GCA_900406275.1 of Anastatica hierochuntica. Taxonomy (NCBI): domain Eukaryota; kingdom Viridiplantae; phylum Streptophyta; class Magnoliopsida; order Brassicales; family Brassicaceae; genus Anastatica; species Anastatica hierochuntica. The sequence continues at coordinate 30,239 of OVAN01002342.1, read as the reverse complement.
TATAAAAATAAATTGATTTAAAAAAGAAGTGGTCTCTAAAGAGAGAGAAAATGTGAGTTGATTTGAATATTTTAATGGATTAAATGAAAAAGTGGTCCCATGAATAAATAAAAAACGTGAGTAGCTGGGAAATAATTAATTTCTCTCTCCTCTTTTTCATCTTCTTCAATAGCTCGCATTGATCATTTTCATCTCTTTCTTGTTCCTCATCAAGCTCTCTCTCTCTCTCTCTCTCTCTCTCTCTCTCTCTCTCTCTCTCTCTCTCTCTCTCTCAAGATCTAAAATCTGGAATATTTGACTAATTGCTAATATTGGAAGAATTCATAGTGCTAGAGCAGAGTTTGTTTTTAGGTTATTGTCCTATATTTCTCTAGAGCTTTTTTATTTCTAGCTTCGTTATTTGATGTTAGTTCACAATGTGGGAATTTTAGTTGAAGTTTTTGGTCCTATTCGGTGAATCGTTAAAGAACCCAGAGGTATATGTAGTTATTAAACTTTTTTTGTTAGTTTACACTATTTAGATAGATTCAATGGTAGCTGAAACGATGTAAAATAATGTTCGTCATATGGACAACTGGTAAAACTGGTACAACTATAATGTAATACTACAAAAGTTTTTTTTTATGCTTTTTGGATACTAGTTACACCAACAACTTATTTTGCATCATATACCTTATACTTTTATGGTTAGTTTGTGGATCTTAGTCCATTCTTATAAAAAATGATTAACCAACGTACTTTTACATATGTTAGGCTCCCATCTGTTGGAGAAAGTTGAAGGAGGAATTGGTTTGGCCATTAGACGACTTTGTTAGTTGTTGTTATGTGTTTCTGTTTTTGAACTACTGGTATAACTGAAAATGTGTTGTGTACTACTACGTTATAGGCCCCTGGACAAGTTTGCTATTTTGGTCATTATTAATTTATAATAATATCTATTTCAAATAGGATATATAATAAGTTCTTATTGTTGGGTAAGATATCAGATTTAGAAAAAAGTTTTTTTGGATACTAGTTACATCAACAACTTATTTTGCATCATATACCTTATACTTTTATGGTTAGTTTGTGGATCTTAGTCCATTCTTATGAAAAATGATCAAGCAACGTACTTTTATATATATTATTATATAGAAATATGTTAAATGCATTTTTAATACATAATTTCATAAGTACAACTAAAAAATTTAATTTAATATGTGGTATAACTAATTACAAATAAATATTGGCAAAATACAACTATGTACACGTCGGTACAACTTGAAACTTGGATATAACTATTTGAAAATTTGTCGGCGCCATGGGTTAATTAAATTGATATTTTATTCATTTGTCGGCGCCGGGTATTTTTTGTCGGCGCAATATGTCGTTTTTTAATTTATTTTTGGTACACTTGGTACAACTATGTACAACTATGTACAACTTTTGTTGGCATCTATATTAAATAATTAATTTATTATTATTATTATTTAAATATGTGATTTTATTAGAGTTAACTTTGTTATTATTTTTTGTTATTTTTAATTTGGTCTAAACTTGTTTAAATTTATTTTTAGAGATATGATTTTTATTGTAATTCATTTTTACCATTACTTAATTTGTGATTCGGTTAGATTTATTTCAATTTTTTATTTCGTTGAAAATTTTAAATTCTTTTTATTTTTTTGTTATTTTTTAAATTTATTTTTAATTCACTTATTATCTAATTACACCAAATAATAACAATGACCGAGGAGTTGTACACCAAAAATCATAAAACGTAAGATGGGAAAACTTAAGAGGAGAAGGGTAGAAAGAAACTCAACAACTCTTAAATCCCAGTGCTGGAATGTTAGACTGAAACCCGTTTTTAGTCACTGACAGATGAATGTGTTGTCGGTTGTAACCGAATCAATTGACGCATAACCCTCCATCCGAGGAAGCGATCCAGATCCAAACCGAAAAATAACGAACCAAACCAAACCGAAAAGCATTAAATATCAGAAAGGTACCCGTAAAAATATTTTTCGGGTACCCGAACCAAAACCGAACTGGGATCCGATTGGGTATCCGAAATACTCGAACTTTTTTATAATTTTATAGAAAAATATTTATTTTAATATTAATATATTAACTTTTGCGGTTTTATTTCAGATAATTCAGATTTTTCGGTTCTTTTCGGATAATTCAGTTCGGTTTTTAATTTTTTTGGTTTTTTATTTTTTGTTTTTCCGGGTTTTGGATCCGAAACGGATCCGCTTAAAATTTCCAGAACCGATCCGGGTCAGGAAAAGATCCTATCCGAACCGATCCGAAAATTCATCGGATCTGAAATGGATCCTAAATAGAAGGATCCGAAGATCCAAGATCCTAAGGATCCGAACGGAACCAATCCGATGATCTGAATGCTCAGGCCTATTTACAACGATATGAATCTGATTTATAGGGATTCGAAGAAGTTTTGCAATTTTATTTGGGGATTTTAGATATAGAAATCTGATTTTTATGGGTTGGGAAAAGAATGGAGAAAATAGAGTATGTGTTGAAGAAGAAAAAATAGAAAAAGAGAAAATCGAGAGCTGTAAGAGAAAAAAAATAAAAGAAAAAGAATGTTTTTTAATTAAGTTGGTGGATGATCCTTTAAAAAAAGTGGATTCGGGTGGCTGGACTATGTAATATCTTCATTTCATTAAGGGTAAATAGGTAATCGACCACTCTTTTGATTATAAATAAATAAAAACAAAAATAATTTTTATAATGAAGTTAAATTGGCACTTTGTTTTGGATTGGAGGTCATATTAGCACTTCCTCCAAGTGGAGATTTCTGCCATGACTGCGTCTGAGAATTGTCCAAGGGGGTCCTTGTGATGACGCAAATGCATATTTAGATTTGACATCAGATACATCGTGAAGACTAATGCCATCAATTAACCAACTTAGAGAGTTGTCTTTACGTGCCACTCGTCCTCTCCTATCTCATCGGAAACTCCAATTCGGGGAAGGCCTTGCATTGTTACGTTGCAAATTCCCGAGTGTTGATGATGTACTAGGCACTACAACCATCTTTTCTCGAGTAGAAACATAACACACATTTCCCATAATTGAAGCATTTGAATAAAAAGCGACTCCAATTAGATGTTTTTGTGCATGTAAACAAATCAAAAAACCTTCCACAAAAAATCTTAAGATGTTACTTTGTAACTCAACACCATTTATCCACAGAGCAACTTAAATTGGCAACAACCAAGATCAAGGATATTCGAAGTGGCAGTAAAATAACTAAGAAAAAGAACCAATTACAAGTTTGCGATCAAATCGAGCAATCTGTTATTCACTAGCTACTAAGTCAATGAACCTTCATCTCTATCTCCACTACGAAAATCTAAATAAAAAAAAAATTTAGGACGCCAAAAATAGAAATCGAAAGAGGCATATCAACAAAAGCCACATAACTAACATATCCGAGATTAGAGCCAAAGAACCTACGAGGAAAGTTTAGTTTACCCAAAACAGAAACAAAAAATCCTTAAAAAAAATCGACAAGGAATTAAAGTATTAACAAACAATTCAGCAAGTGAGACTAAACGTAAAGTCGTCAAACCTGATTTCGGAACTCTAAAATACTTTGCCGGAAAGATAACAAAAGAGAGAGAGCGGTAGATTCATAGAGTGAGATAAAATTAAAGGAAACAAAAGAGGAGTGGGTAAAGTCTAAAGATGCTTTGTTTCTTCTTTCCTCCGGGGAAAGAGATAAATATAATTTCGACGCTTTCTTTTAGCACCGTCGTATTTAAATTGGTTTATGTACTTGGTTAAGTATCAATAACCGTACCAAATAAAATAATTAATATTAATTTTTTTTGTTAATTTTCATGATATAAATTAAAATTATTAATGTATTGAATCTTTTGTATACAAATTATAAACTCATTAAAAGTAATTTGAACACATCCATTATGGTTAGCAAATAGATCGTTGAGCTTGATTAGTTTTCGGTTCAATAGAACCAGAACTAATAGAACGATTGTGACGCCGTTTTTTTAGCGGAAGGAAGTGAGGTTATGAGAACAGTGTCACGTCATGTTGAAAAGACAACAATAAAATAATTGACCGTCAGCTTTTGAAATTATTATATGAGAATATTTAAATTTTAAGTACTTAACCAAGTTAGGGTGTCAAAATGAAAATATTATATTTTTACAAGGACTAGAAATGTAAATGGTATAACTTCTTTGACTTATCTTGCGGGACACACTTGGAGCCTTATGATGCCCATGTGAAAGTATCAAAAAGGAAATGAAAACAAGAAATGTTTTATAAAGTAATAATTTTAAAGGGACAATATTTGTAATTGTGTTCCACATAAAAGCCAGAGAAATTGGCAAAGGTGATAGTAAAATCAAATCAAGTGTTGATTTAACCTTTGATGAGTTTATTGAAATAGATGAGAAAATAAGAAATTGAAATAATTCATTGTAGAATTTTTTGTGCAATAAATAAAGAAAGGAAAAACTTAGATGAAGAACACCAAGATCAAAAGGATTTTAGATTAGTTTCATACAAAATTAAAGGAGGAGAATTGCTTTGAGGCAACTCTCAAAATTACCTTACAATGACACTCTTAATACATATTTATATGAATCAACACTTGATAAGAACCCTAATAACATGGGTTTTGGACTTGTCATAATGCCATAATAATGGGTCTTAGTAGATGCTTTAATACTCCTCCGCAAACTTTGCGTCGGGTAAAAACTAAGATTCAAAGTTTGAATCTCAAATATAGAAAGCTTGGTGGAATGAATAGCGGAAGCATGATCCCTTTGTTGTAGGTTGAAACTTCTCTTAAACGTAAGAAGAAGTATTAGTGTAAGAACTATTCAGACCTATACTTGGTGAGTATCAATGACTCACTCAGAGGTACTCTTTTGATACTTGAAAAGTCCTATACGATCTCACTCAGAGGTATACTTTGATCTATTTGTCTCATGAAAAGTCTAGTTTTCTCTACCTGTGAACTCAACTAAACTGTCTCAAGAAGAAGAAAAAATATCTTCACACAACTAATAACTATATTGTCTATCTATTTCCCATCAGTAAGCCAACTATAAGCTGCAGTTTCACAATCAGCTTCTCTCTTGGGCATTTTATTGAGCACCTGATGTGCACTCAGCAAGTCTAATGTAGTTCTCCTGAAATATGATAGAAAAAATCATAAACACATCTTTGAAAACCCCAAAATCATCCTATTCCATTCTAGTTCATGAGTTCATTATCTCTAAAGCAACCATCCTCTAAACCATCCATAAATGTTCCTTCTCAATCTATATCATTCCATGTTCTGTCTTAGAAGAAAGTTTATACGCATTACATTTTCTCTGCATTTTTTCTTAGAAGCACCACGACTGATGAGACAGAGACATAAACCTCCTCAGATAAAAATCGTTCTCTTCTTCCATTGACATCGCAAGTTCTCTATGATGCTTGCATCATTGATCTCTTCATGGTTCCAAAACTTTCTTTCTGATTCATCACCATCGTTGCGAGAGGTTCACTGATCTCTGAATCTCAACCGGAAGACTCGAATTCTTCTGTGGATGGTCCAAATTCTTCTTTCTTCTCTTTCCCGTCATTGTCTTTTCAACAATTGTGCTTTTGGAACCTCCGAATGTAACAAAAATCCTTAGATTGAATCGGAAACGAGATCCATGGCTAAGCTCTCCTTTCAAACCAAAAAGCTTGAACTTTATAATTGGGTTCTTTGGTTGAATCGGAAACGACGACCTTAGTTATTCTGCCGTTTTTAAGCCTTTTAAAGCTTTCACCTTTTTCCTTCTTTGTCTCAAACACATCTCTTCCTTCAATCAGATTTTCGTTCGTGACCAGATTTGGAGTAACTAGGGTGAGACTAACATAAGTGGATAAGAGGAAAACCCATGAATCAACCTGGTTCTCTGATACCATGATAGCAAAATCAAATCGATCCAACCTTTGATGAGTTTATTGAAATAGATGAGAAATTAAGAAAATGAAATAGCTCATTGTAGAGTTTTATTGGACAAGAAATAAGACAGAGAAAAAGTTAGATGAAGAACACCAAAATCAAAATGACTTTGGATTAATTTCATACAAAATAAAAGGAGGAGAGTTGCTTGTGCAATTGTGAGAGTTACCTAACAATGACACTCTTAATACATATTTATATGAACCAACACTTTATAAGAACACTAATAACATGGGCATTAGACTTGTCATAATGTCATAATAATGGACCTTAGCAGATTCTCTAATAAGAGGAAGGCACTTTCTTAAAGCTTAGTACTCTAAAAGTCGTTTCCTTACACCTAAACACTTTTTTCATTGTACAATTTATGATAACCCAACCCATGAGAAAACTTTTCGTCAAGTGGTCCAAACTATCTAGTTATGTCACAAGCAAGTAGTTAGTTTAAAAATATATCATTATGATTGTAAGCGTTACATTTATACGACAGTGCTTTGATATATAGTATTTGTACAGAGTTCCTACTAAATATATTTTTGTGTGTTAGGGCATATTTAATAGTGTTCCTTTTTTGTATTAGTTAATTTGGTGAGAAATTTAGATAAGTGGATTTGAATTTAGGTTAGCAAAAGAGTAGATATATGATGAATGTTGACAGTTTTCATTCACAATGTGATAATACTATTTTACAAGGTTCATTAGTAACAATACATGGTCGACCATGCATGGTTACATATATAAGAGGATATGGAGAACTATGTATAGAAGATTCTAACCATGGTTACATATATGGTTGGAGATGGAAACTACATATAAAGGATCTTAACCAACACACATTCCAAAAATAATTTGATTGTTAATTTGGAATCCCCTATGTGAGAGTATTATTTTATGAGGTCCATGATCGATTATGCATAGCTACATATATGAGAAGACATGGAAGACTATATATTAGAGGAGCCTAACCATGGTTACATATATGGTTGGACTAGATTCCAAGGTAACAGTCAAATTAGATTTGGAATGCGTGTTGGTTAAACGCAACCACAACTTGATATCCATGCTACAATGGTTACATATATGTGTGGACGTGGTATAACGAACACGATTCATGCGAGTTAAAGTTACACTGAGGACTCAAAAACCCCTGGATGACAAGTCAACATTGAAAATTATGTTCGGGATGTGGGTGGGTTAAGTATAAAGTCCATAATTGTATGTCCATGTCATTGTAAAATCAGTATTGAATAATATTATCAAAGAGAACAAAAAATCATGGTAATGGCCTTTATATATGAATAATGGTGGAACTTTTATACTTCGCCAACACTCATTCCCTTTGAATCTTAACTCAGTTTTTTCTAAATGTTAAATTACAAGGAATTTGAATCAGATTCCCCTTCATCTGCTCCTCTTACTTCACATGTGTCTGAAAAGAGACATTCTTAGTGACTAGAGGTGTCAACTGGTCAGGCTGTCCGTGGGCAAGCCCAGTCCAAACCATTTTGGACGAGCAATGGTCATGCGCATATAAGACACATTATAATTGGGCTAAACATTAATTTTGTCTACGGACAAACTGGTCTTAGAGTATATAAACATTGTGCAGCCCATGGTTGTAAAAATCTAGGTTAACTTTACTTTGGGAAAATTAGATTTTAATTTTTCAAATTAAATTATATTTTAAGTTCCTAAAAGTATATTTTATGTTATCTTTTTCGATGTGAACAAAACAAAATTATCTTTTTCTCTTTTAGTCAACTCCGAGAAGAAGAAGAAAGTCAATTATTTTTCTCCCTTCTTCAAATATCAAAAACACAGACATCAATCCGATTTCTTCTTCTTCTTCTCCACATATGGAATCTACTCCTCCTTCATCATAAACCCGGAAAGCATTATGCCCAAAAATAATCTTTTTATCCTTTTTCTTCTTCCTACTCACTCACTCTTCATCATATGTTTGCTTATTTGATTCATAGTAAATTTGGTTGGTTCAGATAAATTAGGCTCGTTGCTGTTATTTTCTAGGCCGAATTAAATGAGTTTCTAGGTTGGGATTATCATATGATCTCCTTTAAATTAGCTAGAATCTTTGCTCATATTATTAATTGGTTCACATACTTTTGTTGCTCTTCTCTGTGATATGGTAGAATAAAAAACTATCGATACATGTCTTGTGCTTTGTATTATATTAATGCTCTTCTTTGAATAGTTTTTTTATGGGGTTTCAAACCTCTAGAATCTACTTGTTTCACGAGTAACAAATTCTGTGTGTATGTTAAGAGTGTGAAAAATAACTCTCGTGTTGATTCTTTTTACTTGATGATGAATTTTGGTTACTTTAAATTAAGTTTTTGTTGTTATTTGAGTGAAAGTAATTCGTCGTAGCTCATGGCTTTTGGGTATTTTTATGTCTAGTTTTCCAAGTCTTGTTGATTCAAGTTTCATCCGATTGTGTTTTGTGTATTCCGATTGAGTGTATTATTGTTGTTGTTCTCTCTGTATATGTAATTATTTTCTATACTCATCACTTACTCCTCATCATCTGCTATTTGTAACCCTCTTGTTTAGTTCACAATCTCTATACTATTGGATTGAATAAAGGTTTGATTATTTGGTTGCAGGGGTTGAGTATTTCTAATATGATCATGTACATCGCTTCTCTTTAACCATGAGCAGAATCTGATTTTTAAAATTTTGTTGCCTTTTTCTTCCCTTGGTCTTTTTTATCAATTGCCAACATTAAATATGAGTTTTACATAACTTATTATGAATATTGTAAATATAAAATATAAATCATTATGAATAATTTGAATATGAAATATTTAAATTAAAAACAAATGAACAATGATGAAATGAATTACAAATTGATGATTAAAAATTTGATTATAAATTTTACTGGGTGTCAATAGGTTTGCCTATTTGGACATGGTCTTTATTGGTCTTAGGCACTTATTGGATCATTGTCCATTACGAACCGACCAATCATAACCCCAAAAATTAATGGTTTGTGGTGGACAGTCCAACTAGGCGTTGGACAGACCAATTGACACCTCTATTAGTGACTCATCGCCATTTAAACCATCAAATGTGACAACTTTTTCATTATCTTTCTTTATGGAAATAGTTTTTTCAAAATCATTATATTCTTTTGATTCATCTTCAAAGGACTGCTTATCTTCATTCTTTTCAATAAGAGTCCGGTCCTTGTTATGATTTAGCCCTTAGTCTTTTACTTCATGTGCTATTGATGATGACTCAATGTCTACTTCAGTAGTTGATGCTTTTTCCGCCTATTCTGAGCTGGAAAAAATGCATTTCACTTTTGGTTTCATTTTCTTCTCTTGTTCGACATGTTGATGACCTGACATCCTTGTTAAAGACTTCTCTTCATCTAATTCATCCCTGCCACATACTTGTCTTTGCTTTGATTGTTAGGGGCTTCATCTCTCTCAATGATTACATCATATCTGAACAATCATAGCTGATTGAGTATTCCTTTGGATACCAATGTCGGTTTGTCTTCATTCTCTTATCCAGCTTTTTCATCTTTGGAATTCGAACCCACTAAATTTCAGCTCTTTTCATCGACTTTTATTAGACGAACTGTTCGGCTTCAACTTTTATGTAAGCCTCTGTCACATGATTTGAATTAGACTTTGTAATAGCAAATAAGTCTCATTAACCATCTAACACATTGTCTCCTTCAGATGCTCTACCTGAAAGGTTCTGAACTTGAGCACCACCTGTGAATCAATTTCAGGATTCTCTTCTTTTCTAATTTTGATTTCCTATTCCACCAATCATCATATGTTTATTCTGGTTTACTGAGATTGAACCAAACCACTCATGGATTATAGTGCAACATTTGATTACATAGGTTAGTAGTGCAACACTTAGAACAAAATTAACACAACCACTAACAATCAAAACATAATACGAAAGCCAAACTTGCAGCGTCATTCACACGTGTTACCTTTTAAATCAAATTAAAAATTTAATTGAATTCATTCCATGTTTTATGTTTAGAATTTTTTTCAAAGCCTTTTCCTATAGAAGTGCTTCGATAGCTATTTGAGCATCTAAAATAGAGCGTACACATGGTTCTTTTAGACTTTTAGTATCTGGTCATCATGCGTTCATTGGCTAGCTTTCACTCTGTCACACCTTTATCAGTTTTCAACATTTGTACATCATGAGAAAGAAGTCTGAATTAATACACTAAAAATGCTCGTGATTATACTCAAATCATTGTATTTACTCATGCCTCAACCATTATGAATTTATGTCATGTTTTTGTCATGCCTTAGTCATTGTAAATACTCAAGTGTTAAGGCTGTTGTAGATTTTTCTATAGATTGACTTGCAACGTCACTTGACTTCTCAAGTGCAAGATAACATTTCTTTGAAGATTTTAAAACCTTTTTCAGCTTTTTACAACCTTTCTTTATGCAAAATATGTACTTTCCATAGGATGACGACATGGTTCGCAACTCTTTTCCACTGGGATACTAGAATCCAAAAAAAATCAAAAATTTTATACACCTAAGTTTGTGCTTGTATCAGTCTTACACATTTGACAAACTGTTACATTTCACACACACCAATTATTTTCCTTAGGTGATAAAACGGTTAAAAATCCAATGATTTTTTGAACAAATCAGTTAATTACAAATCATTGACAACATTTCCGACCGCTACTTGTTTATCCGAGTTCTTTGATGAAATGGTGCCTTATGTCAATATGCATTGTCCTTGAGTGTTGCACCAGATTTTTGAAGATGTTAGTTTCGCTTTTGTTGTTGCAGTAGACTAAGAGTTATCCTGTAATCAGCTGACATCTTATTCATCCACATAAGTTGAGTACAATAGCTTCATATAGCATTGCATTCTACCTCTACTATAGACAGCGACACAAAAAAATTTTTTAGCTTCATGTTCAACTTCGAAATCAGATTATCCCTAAAAAGATACCTTCACCACTTATGCGCTACTGGTCATCAACACTCTAACCCGATATGCACCAATTAGGTTTTTGTTGGTTCTTCAACATAGTATATATCAATAGTAACGACCCCTTGGAAAAATTGATGGTTCTCTTCATAGCTAGACTTCATCAGCCTTATCTTTAGAAATTTTTTTTGTAGTGCTCATTGATGTTATTGTCTCTTTTCTCTTTGACACAAACACTCCTTCTATTTGGATCATTTGTAATTTTAAAAATTACTTCAATTCACCAACCATGATCATCTCAAAATTTTGATTCATGTTCTGCACCAACTCATCCACCAGTTATTGTGATGTTTCTCCAATGATGATATCATCCTTGTGCAACCAGTTTGTTAACAAGAACTTCAGTGTGAATTCTTTCAGATGTTCACTACTTAAGTCTTTCTTTCTTCATCAATCTTTCCTACCATATCAGATGATAAAAAATTGACGTATTGATGTACTAGTTGTATGATCTCATGATCTAATCTACTCTACTAAGATTTTCCCTCCGTCAACATATCAGATCCGATCTCCATCTTAAGTCATCTCGTGCATCATTTATTACCTCAGTATACTCATATTGTACTGGACCAACTTATATAATATGTATCTACATACAACGTTATTATATACATATAGATAAAATTGTATGACATCCTAAAGATCTAGTTTATCTAGACTATAAGATACATACAAACAAATGTATATATTCAATCATAAATTTGTGATTGTATCCTACCTAACAATCACGCTCTACATTCGGAGCAGACTCGTACAAAACTCCATGAACAATAGAGAACATATGGTCAAGATATCTAACATGGTTTATAAAGAAGGAACATGCAACACTTGAAGTTTCTCAAGAGTGCTTATGGAAAAACTGGAGACCAATCTCAATTTGCATCGTGTATTGATGTTGCACAGATTGGAAGACGAGTAGACAGCCGAGACATTATCATAATAGACAATAGTGGTTTTAGGGAGTGGACACTGTAATTTTAGGAGGCAATATTGTGTTAAAATATCAAGAGGCTAGAGGCAATCTTTTTCTTTAACGATTATCACTTATATATTAATTCAAAAGTAGTTTAAGTGATTATTGCATAATTGTCAACTTCTTAGGCACATTTCATTTATTGTTATAATTTTATTGGCTACTACTTTATAATATTTTTTTAGAAATATGTTAAATCGCCCAGCATTTAAATTGTTATCAAAAGTTTTTATCAAACTGTTACAAGATATGAAAAATTAAAAAATGATTTTCTCTTATCCACCTTTAAATATGTACAAATATATATATATATATATATATATGTATATATATATATATTTTAATTTCCAAGATATGAGAATAAAAACAAAATTTTCTAATATATTCTCATTTTTATCTTATCTACACGTAAAATGTATCTACCTATAAATTAAACAACACATATTCATCACCTACCATATAACTCTCCATTTCCTTCTTCTGCCAAAAGCTTTTACTCAACCTCTCCAAAAACAAACGTATCTTTATTTTTTTTCCAAAAAGTACCTATTCTCTGTTAAAGTTCTTTTGTTTACATAAACACATGTAGGAAAAACAAGCTAATAACTTTGATGTATTTACGTAGGAGATAGTATTAGTCTTATTATTTTATTGCTTGCTCTCTTTCAGTGGTTTAAAACATACCTATTATCTGTTAAATTCTTTTGTTTTATTTTTCTATACATAAACGCATGTAGGAGAATAAAGTTACTAACCATGACGTGTTTACGTAGGAAAAATTGTTAGTCTTATTACTTTATTGCTAAAATTCTTTTATGGTTCAAACATACCTATTATCTGTTAAACCTCTTTTTTTCTTTTGTTTACATATACGCGTGTAGGAAAAACAAGCTTATAACTATAATGTGATTACATAAGACAAAGTGTTAGTGTTATTACTTTATTGCTTGCTATCTTTTAATTGTTATTGTAGATCACTTATTTTGAAAAATGGCTATCGTTCTACGTCAAGTCGTCTACCACATGCTCAAAGTTTCGAAACTGTATAAACATACATGGCGAGTTGAAGTGAAAATCATTCGTGTGTGTGTATAATAAAAAATTTGGCAATTTAATTGAGTAGGTATTAGTGGACAGAGAGGTATGTTCGACAGTGTACAATTAGAGTGTATTTGGCTTAAACTTAAAGTTATGCATGTTTATAATAAAATTTTGTATGTGTTTTATTTTTAAGTTCTAGGGGACAATAATACACGCTAACATAGAAGACAAAGTGATTTAGAAATTTGAAAGTCGGTTATCTCTTGGAGATAAGAATTTCCAGAATTGTGACAACCACATATTATAGGACAAGCACTCATCCTTATAAAATTGGTTCCTACAAAAAAAAAATCAAAGTAGAAGTATGACATGATTTTCCAGATGAAGTTGCTGAAAAGTGTTTCTTCGAATTTTCGGATATAGTATCCAGAAAACTTAGTATTAAGGTAATTTAAAAGCCACAAAAAAATTTTATTTTATCGATTCTTATGTATTTGGTTTACATAAGTTAGATGTGGTTGTATATGCATAAACTTTCTTCCTTTTTTTAATAATTTAGGATTCAAAAATCTTATTTTATAAACGTGATCGGTGAAATTGTTAATGTGGAAGATTTATCTTGCACTCTATTATTAATTGAGAAGTAGTTTAGGTAATTATTGCTTACTTTTCAACTTCTTATGCACTTTTTCGTGATACATTATGAGTTATCATTCATCAGATTAACCTTATGTAACTCTCCTCATGTTACTTTTGATCATCTATAAAGGCTAGTATTCATTTTATAAGCAATGTACATCTGATGGATACTTTATGGGAAGATATGCTTAGCAAGTGCATAACTACACTTGCACTAACAAATAACCAATTATATGTGTTATCAAGTTTGCCTACATAAAAAAAGTACAACTGTAAGTTGAATATTTATAATTTCTTTCCTTAAATTTTGGCTTAAATGGTTCTTAGTACCACCGAACAATATCCATTATGTGGAATTTAACATACGTACTGTTGAACCCAACAACTAAACATGTAAAATTGTTTTCAAAACAATGTCTCATAGTTTACGTATATCAAAGTTTTATAAAACATTTTGCCTATTTATATTTTTCTAATATGTTAAGTATCTAGTACTAATAAATTTTAACATTTTATGAATTACTTACAGGTTTACAAATGAAATCGCTTATGCTCACAACTCTAGATAGGAATCGATGGTCTATTGGTTCATATGTCTCAGTGTATAACGATTTTTTGTCAGTAATGATAGGAAAACTATAAGACAGATTCTTGATAGTGATCAGGTTTTTCATTTATGTGAAATATATTTAAGTTTTTTACCATTTTTCTCTACTACTTTTCTATAATTTTATAATACACTAATAAAAAATTTCCCTATTCATATAGGATAGGAAACTGCGTGACAATGGCAACTGTTGTCATTGATGATGTCAACATATCATTTCTTTAACTTTTTCTCTTTGTTTATTTTTGCATGGGAAATATTTTTTTCTTTATGTACATTGTTACTTTATAGTTTAATTAAAGTTAAAGAAATAAAAATAAAATGTAATTATTATTGAGAAATTTTACGCAGGAAATAAAACGGGACATAATAAGACAAGATATATCATGTTAAAGTGTTATAACCTAATATTGCTTGGTGAAAAAAACACCTAAAATTTCTTATGTGTCATAATTTTTTTTGTTAAATGCAAACGTCAAAATCAATATATCTATTATATAAGAAATTTATCAATTTAAAACAACTATTTATAACATGTGCGACGTGCAGGTCGATTACCTAGTTAATATTATAAAAGATGAGTTACACTCTTTGTTATTGAGTTATTGAGACATGTGTCTCCTCTTGTTGTAGAAAAAAACCTAAAGGTTGTAATTTGGAGATTGTATCTATATGTGTGTGTTACTTACGTCTTTTAAAATGAAAGAAGCTAATTGTCGCAACTTTGTGAATCAACCGTCGTAACTTCTGTCCACAATGGCCACCCACCCCTATAAAACTAGTAGAAAAAATTCCTACATCCACGAATTGCCACGCAAATTTTTGTGGCGAAATGCAGACAACCACGAAAATGTCACGAAAATGTCATGAAAAGAACAACGTGGCAATTTGTTTAAGTATCGTGGCAAAAAAGCCACAGAATTATTCACGAATTTGTCACGACAAAAGAAATGTGGCATTACGTGGCAAGATCGTGGCTATTTTTGTCACGGTTACCACGAAATTAGTCATGATATTTCCGTGATAAAGTTATCACAATGAAAACTCGATAAAAACGTGATAAAATTTTATATCACGTTAACAAAATATGGTAAATATCGTGTGAATCCAAAGAAAAAAAACATCACACTAATCCATTCGATTCTAGATGTCACGCATAATGAAGGAAACAGCTTTGTGTCGGAGAATATATTCATTTTTAGTCACGAAAATAATTGTGGCTAGATTCGTGACAAAACGGGGCTTTTCATGGCAGAAACGTGACAATGTTTCGTGACAAACCGTGACAAATTTGTGGCAAAAAATTTCTATATATGCAACCAATCGATCAAACGTTTGCATAACATATTCACAACGAGTGAAAAGAAAAAGTTTGTCGAAGAAATTTTTTTACTTAATTAAATGTCTATTTATTATTTGCAAACAATAGAGTGGATGGATCGACACATCGATCCAATCCAAAATTCATTTTCAAGAGAGTTTATGGAGGGTGTTGAAGTATTCATTTCATTTGCTTCTAATCAAGATTCTTTCAAAGAGTTTAAAACCATGTTATGTCCGTATGCAAGATGTCAAAACCGAAAACAACGCGATGCCAGAACTGTAACCCGCCATCTTTACCGTGTCGGATTCAAGGGTAACTATGATGTATGGTCAAGTCATGGAGAAAGTCTTTTTGATATTGGAGAATCATCGACGGCACCACAATTTTCTAGACGACGTACGTCGTATGCGGTAGAAGAGCCATATCAGACAAACGTGAATGTTAATATGGGAGGAGATAGTGGATCAACCTATTTATTCGAGAATGTTACGGAACCAAAAAATGAAGAACAATATGAAGATAACGTGTTTGAAGCTTTTGAAGCCGCCAATCAACCACTGTATGATGGATGTGTTGAAGGTATTTCTCAATTATATTTAGCTTCACGTTTATTGAAAATCAAAACCGATTATAATTTTCCCGAGGCATGTCTGGACGAGATATCAAAAATTATAAGAGATGTTGACGTAGCGGAAGTCTCGATAACACGAGATTTAACGTTGAATTCTGAGAATGCCCGTTAAATAACGTCTTCTTAAATCCGTTGAATTCTGTGAATGCCCGGAATTAAGGTAGTTTCTTGTTCAAAGAAACTTTGAAAAGAGATTTAAAAGTATTTCTTTTATAAAGTCTGAATGATTACAAAGCCAAGAGAGACTCTATTTATATGAGTCGATTCTCTCCTAAAACCAACAGGAAATCTAATACGATAAGTTTCTATTAAACTTATCGATTCAAAATAAAATAACAAAACAAGTTTTTAATTACTTGCTGAAAAAGAAAGCCCATAAATTCCTATCCTAAACGTAAAACCAAAGCCCATATCGATGCTAGTATACGCTGCATAAGGTCTCTCCGGGTGCGGAAAGATTTGCCCTCGAATCTCGACCAGCATCATCGTCAGGAACGTACGGAATCAAGTGTTTTACATTGAAAAAATCGGCAGTTCTAATATGCGGAGGAAGCTTCAATCTATATGCATTTTCGTTAATCTTCTCCACTATCTCCACTGGTCCTATCTTCTTCGGTTTAAGCTTGTTGTACTCATGAGATGGGATTCGGTCTTTTGTCAAAATTGCCCAAACTTCATCGCCAACCTTAAACTGAACATCACGACGACTTTTATCTGCAATAGTCTTGTACTTTATCGCGGCTTTCTCCAAGTTGGTACGTGTCTGTGCATGAACGCGTTTTATCTCTTCCATAAAATCAATAGCTTGACCATGCACACGAGCTGGATCTGGAGCCACCGTAAGATTAAGAGGCCCTCGCGGATTAAACCTGTAAATCACCGTGAACGGACTAAAACCAGTTGACCTATTCGATGCATGATTATGAGCGAACTCAACTTGATACAAAATTGTGTCCCACGACCGAATGTTATCACCTACCACACTCCGTAACATGTTACCAAGGGACCGATTTACCACCTCACTTTGTCCGCCAGATTGAGGATGGTAAGCGGAACTCATATCAAGACTTGTCCTTAACATCTTCCACAAAGGTCTCCAAAAGTGACTAAGAAATCGCGTATCCCTATCAGAGACGATCGAATTCGGAAGTCCATGGAGCCGATAAACCTCTTGGAAGAACAAAAGAGCTACTTGAACAGCATCCATTGTCTTTTTACACGGTATAAAGTGAACCATTTTGGAAAAACGATCAACAACAACAAATATTGAATCATTTCCCCGTTGTGTTCTCGGTAATCCTAAGATGAAGTCCATACTTACGTCCGCCCATGGTTGCGTAGGAATTGGTAGAGGAAGATACAAACCTGCGTTAGTTGCTTGCCCTGTAGCGAGATGACAATGAGTGCAGCGAGCAACGTGCCTTTCCACATCCTTTCGTAAAGATGGCCAAAAATAATCGGCGGAGACAAGTTGAAGTGTCCGATCTCGGCCCACGTGTCCTTCATCATGAAGTTCTTTTATAATTTGAAGACGAACACTCCCTTCTGGCACACACAACCGGCTGCCTTTGAACAAAAACCCATCAATGATCGAATAGTCACCAGACGGTTTATCGTTAGCTTGCTGCCAGAGCTTCGCGAAGTAAGGATCCACAGAATACAGCTCAGAGAAGGTATGGAAACCTGGCACAGTCATGTGGAGTGTTGTTAAAAGCACCCGACGTCGAGAAAGTGTGTCAGCCACTTTATTTGTCTTCCCCGACTGATGCTTAATCACGAACGTGAATTGTTGTAAGTACGCGATCCAAGAAGCATGTCGCGATGAGATCTTATCTTGGCTGCCAAGATACTTTAGTGCAACGTGGTCGGTATGAAGAATGAACTCTTGGTGAAACAAGTAGTGCCTCCAATGCTTCCCAGCTTGGACTATCGCGTAAAACTCAACATCGTACGTATTATATCGTCCCCGTGCCCCTGCAAGTTTCTTGCTGAAGAAAGCCACAGGTCGGTTGTTTTGAGATAAAACCGCGCCAATGCCCACCTTGGATGTGTCACAATGTAGTTCAAAAGGAACCATAAAGTCAAGGAGAACAAGCACTAGAGCCGAACTGAGCTTTTCTTTAATAAGGTTGAAGGCGGTTTCTGCTTTAGTGGACCACGTAAACGAGGAGCCTTTCATGCAATCCGTAATTGGAGCAGTGATAGTACTAAACCCGGGAACGAAATGTTTGTAGAATGAAGCTAAGCCATGAAAGCTTCTCACCTCAGGTAAAGTCGACGGGACTGGCCATGAACGTATAGCCTCTATTTTTTGAGGATCCACACGTAAACCAGCTGAAGAGACAACATAACCCAGGAAAAGAATGTGGTCCGCGCCAAAATCACACTTCTTATGTGCAATATAGAGCTTTTCTTTGCGAAGAGCCTCCAAAACATCACGGAGGTGACGCAAGTGCTGTTGTAAAGAGACACTAAAGATCAATATATCATCAAAATAGACGACGACAAATTTACCGATGAATGGCCTTAGCGCTTGATTCATGACTCGCATAAATATACTTGGTGCGTTAGAGAGGCCAAAAGGCATGACCAACCATTCGAATAAACCCTCCCTTGTTTTAAAAGTTGTCTTCCATTCATCGCCAGGATGAATTCGTATCTGATGATATCCACTCTTCAGGTCTAGTTTAGTAAATATCGTCGCATGACCAATTTGATCAAGTAAATCATCGAGCCGCGGAATGGGGAAACGATAACGAGTCATGATCTTGTTAATAGCCCGACTATCAACACACATACGCCAAGATCCATCCTTTTTGGGAATGAGTAAAGCTGGTACCGCGCACGGACTTAGACTCTCACGGACATAACCTTTGGCTAACAAAGCTTCCACTTGCCTACGTACTTCTTCATGTTCTTGAGGACACATACAGTAATGAGCACGATTAGGTAAAGGAGCGTGTGGAACCAGATCAATATGATGTTGTATGTCTCTCAAAGGTGGCAGACCTACTGGTAGTTCATCGGGAAACAAATCAGAGAATTCTTCAAGTAATGGAGTAAAATACGATGAATGTTCCAGAGGTAACGCCGAACTACTCAATGGTACGATCAACAGAACAACAATCTCGGTTTCTTGGAGGTGTGAGAACAACTCTGACCGAGTAGCCAAAAGCACCGATGGCTCACGATGCTTGCTCTTGGCCGCTTGGAAATCTTGGGAAGGCGACGACGGCTGCCGCGACGGTTGCAGAGTAAGCCGTCGACCGTTGAAGAGAAATGAATATGTATTGGCAACGCCATCGTGTGTGATGCCCCGATCGTATTCCCACGGTCTTCCAAAAATCAAATGAGCTACATTCATATCAGCCACATCACAATAAATTTCATCTTTGTATATGGGACCGATGGAGAAGCTGACAAATGCTCGCTGAGAAACGTTGACATCGACACCATCTTGCATCCAAGCAAGTCTATAAGGTTGTGGATGATTTTCTGTAGCAAGTGAAAGTTTCTGGACTGCTTCTTTTGATATGATATTTGCACAACTCCCTGAATCTATCACAAAACTGCAAACTTTCCCATAAATTGTGCAGGTCGACTGAAATATGTTTGTTCGTCGCCAATCATCCGTTTGTTTCACTGGTGCTAAGCAATTGCGACGAAGCACCAACAGAGTCCCTGTATCCCCTTCCACCAATTCTTCTGGTAACTCATCATCATCGTAGATTGGTTGTGAATCCTCTGGTAACTCATTAGCGAGTAACCCTCGTTTTCCTTGACTTGGACACGCCGTTTGACGATGTCCCGTGCCCCCGCACGTGAAGCATCTCAGAGCATCTGGACATGAAGGTCGTGACCCCACCCCTAAATCCGCTGAAGGAGCTTCACGGGTCTGTGAGCTGCGAGAAGTAGACGCAATGTCCCGCAAAGACTCAGTAGAAGTGTCTTTTGGTTCTTGTCGAGTCCTGGAACTCCATGAATTCCAATTAGAACCCGAAAGTCAACTTTGTTGTTCAACCAATAAAGCTCTCTGTTTTGCTTCAGCCACCGTAGAAGGGTCAAATTGATGAAGCATGTTTTGAAGTTGAGGGCGCAGTCCGGCAATGAATCGCGCCACCAACTGATCCTCGGAATCGTTGATGTCAATACGCGTCAAGATCTGGAAAAACTCGTTCGAGTACTCGTCAACCGTTCGAGACCCTTGCTTTATGTTATGAAACTTTTGAAACAACAAGCGTTCAAAATTGTATGGAATAAAAGTTTTACGTATATGCTTCTTAAGTTTGTCCCATGATTCCAACTTGTCTTTGCCTCTGCGAGAACGAGAAAGCTTCAACTGGCTCCACCAAGACGCCGCATGACCCCTGAAACGTGTAGCAGCAATGACGACTTTTTTTTGTTATCAGGGACATTAACAAACTCCATATATTCTTCCATAGTCACAAACCAATCCAGGAGCTCTTCTGGAACCGAACCTCCGTGAAACTCCGGCATATCAAGTTAAACATTGTTTATCCAGCGAGGATTATCAAACCTTGAGCTACTCTGTTATGTCCACGCGAAACCGCCTCGCTGCCACCGAAAGGATTATCCACATCGGAGTCATCTAAGGGTTCGTAAAACAGAGGATTGTGATGTTGATTGCGATTTTGTGGATTGCGAGCCTGTTCAACGCCGGGATTAGCGTTGTTAGCGGCGAGAGCCGCCTGAACTCCTTGTTGAATGGCCTCAGCCATAGTTCGTCGAAGATTATCATGAAAATTTTCCTGAAAATCTTCCAGAAATTGTTGAAAGTGAGTAAGATCATCGATCTTACTCTTATCAAGACGAGGAGCCATTGAAACCAAGATCGTTTTCTCTAAGAAAAAAATTTTCGTAGAAAAGACTTGCTCTGATACCAACTGACGTAGCAGAAGTCTCGATAATACGAGATTTAACGTTGAATTCTGAGAATTCCCGTTAAATAACGTCTTCTTAAATCCGTTGAATTCTGTGAATGCCCAGAATTAAGGTAGTTTCTTGTTCAAAGAAGCTTTGAAAAGAGATTTAAAAGTATTTTTTTTATAAAATCTGAATGATTACAAAGCCAAGAGAGACTCTATTTATATGAGTCGATTCTCTCCTAAAACGAAAAGGAAATCTAATATGATAAGTTTCTATTAAACTTATCGATTCAAAATAAAATAACAAAACAAGTTGTTAATTACTTGCTGAAAAAGAAAGCCCATAAATCCCTATTCTAAACGTAAAACCAAAGCCCATATCGATGCTAGTATATGCTGCATCAGATGTTCTGCCATAACCAAATAAATGTTGGGGTCAAAAACGTTTACGACAAAATCGATTCCTAAAAGAGTAGCAGAAACATCGTCTCTCCTTCAAAAAATGAAAATCGTGAAAGGATTATCAATTCCGAAGCTCTTGTCATCTAGTCAATCCCCTCTCGACCAAATGTCGAAACTCCGCGTCTAGCAATCAATTAGCGGCCGCTTCGCAAAGTCCAGTCACTCGCGGGAAACGAAACGTGAGAATAACGAAATCAACATCTGAGACCTCCGAGAGATCTCAGTAAATGAGTTTCAGAGCGATAAAAAGTCACCGTAAACGATGGATAACCGTGTCGCTTTGAAAATACGAGCGTTACGAACAACGACAAGTATAGCCGCCCAATGGGCGCCCAGACGGCGCCTAGACCATGATGGGTGCCTAGACCATGCTTTCCCGGTTGTCTTCTCCTTCGAATCCCGGTTCAAGCGTTTTTTGTTTCGTCCCGATTGGAATCTCCGTTGAAGTTTCGCGGTAATAATCGTAAAGGCTTGTACTTTTCGTAAAAACTTTGTATCGATCAAATAAAACGATAACGGTTAACACGAATACCGAAATTTTCTTAACCATATGATCGGTCTTATCATTTCGTAAAACCGTCACCGTGTAGTCGTACGAATAACGATTTCTTCGAAGAAATCGTAAAAATCACTTTGTCGCTAAACGGCCCACGAAGACCCAAAACGCGACAAAAGTCCACTTACGATTTCAGAACGAGAATGGGCCCAATTGCATCAATGATCTACCCGAGTTTCGCAAAAGATAAAAGAAAAATACGATAAAATCAAAATCTGAAGATAAATATGGAAAACTCGTAAAGATATGTAATATTCCCGAAAAATAGAATATTTCCGCGGAAGGATATGCACAAATCTGGATTTAACCTACAAAGGCATATAAAAGAAGGGCTAAGGAGAACGAGAAGGGGGAGACAGAGAAATTTCTTCACAACTCTTACTTAGAGCTTTAGGTTTATTTTTGTTTTTTTGCTAGCGAGTTGTGTCTCAATTAGGTTTACAAGTCTTACGCTGTTAGATCTAGGATACTTGCCGACAGCTCTCGCGGCCACGGCTTACCACCTGTTCTAACGCTTAACACATATTCAAATAAGATCTCTATTGCTCTATTTTTCTTTTGATTCTCTTTTAGTTTTACTTTGTCATCTATTTTCTTCGTACTTTTGATCTACTGTTGTTTGGTTTAGCAAAAATTTGGGACCACAAGGAAAGTTAGGATTTCCTGGCTTTCCTCCGAATACAAATATCGACAGTGCGAATTTCGGTTCCCACAGTTTGGCGCTAGAAAGAGGGGACCTATTCGCACAGGGTGCGAATCAATCTAACCCGTAGCCGCAAAACGCTAGATCGAATATGACTACAGACGACCAGAACAATCAACCAGCTCGTGACGGCGACAGCGCCAACGATAACGTTGAAAGCACTCCAGTTATGAACAACATTGCGGTCAATACTGACGCAAACACCGCGGCGTTCGAGGATATCAAAATGATGTTCTCAACTCTCAAACAAAAGTCAGCCGAACAAGACAAACTGACTAGTTCCCTCGCTAAACAGGTTGAAACCCTAACCGCGAGGACTAGAACCATCCTTCCGCGTGGAGCTACCAGACTCCACGGAAGAATACTCGACTTCACCACTCTGCGTGACTTACCCCAGAACACGCAAGAAAATCCATCGGGACAAAGCCCCGATGTAATCACCCCTGTTGCACCTCGGAATAACGTGGAAGATCCCCCAAATCTCGAAAAGGAAACAGAGGGTAACGAAGCCGAGCGAATTGACCTAGACTTCAGCGATCAGTCCGATTCCACGGATGAAGACGCTGACTTACACCCAAGAAGGATTAAGGGTCGCGCAACGCGGAAGGACTCTTAGCTCAGCGAACCCATGACGAAAGAAAAGGAATATATCTTCTGGGTAGAGCAAGAGAAGCAGGCCGAGGAGCAAGCCAGAGCTATTCACAGGATGCGCCAACCATCTCGAAAAAAGACATGCGACGATCTCAACGAGGTTAGTGATCTTCGCGATTACATCGCAAAAAAACAGTGGCAGAGGTCAAAGCGATAAAGTCGCAGATCCATCACGCGACCACTGTCACGCCAGAGATTGACAAGCTCGTCGAAGAGGCTCAAAAAACTCCATTCACTGCTCACATAACCAACAGAGAGTCTCCGATCCCGTGAAAGTGAAAATCCCAATGTATGACGGAACTTTCGATCCGAAAGCTCACCTGCAGACTTTCCAGATCGCAATGGCGAGATCCAAGCTCAAGGAGGTGAGAAAGACGCTGGCTTCTGCCACCTATTCGTCGAGCACCTCCAAGGAGCGACCCTCGAATGGTTCTACATGCACTCTACCACCTGTTATAACACCAATATCAAATTTATGATCTTCTTTAGGTCTAGAGGCACAACTACAAATTGACATGAATTTACTTTGCATATATATTCTAAAATGTACAACATTCTTATTCTCAAATATTAATAGTAAACATAAATATTATATTTCATAGTTGTAAATTTGGAGAACATATGTTATTATCTTTTACTTGACAAACAAACTACTTTTCAAGATTTTAATAACATAGTTCATTTCTCAAATTATGCTTTTAAAGATTATGAAATCAATTCATTCTAAAATCATATTTGCATACTATCTAAAATAAATACTAATTTGGAAACTATAGAAAATATATTTCCTACAAGGAACCTCGCACGTAGCGCGGATGTAAATCCTAGTCTAACTAATTAAAAGGAGAAAAATGAAGGATTCAAAGTTATCCACCTCATCAATGTAAAATGCTCTATTTTAATGCCACATTAGCCATTCTAAAAAATCCATTCACCACTTATTTGAAATTATCTAACTAACTCTTCCAGCTTTTTTGACCTCTCCCCACCCACTCGCAAAAAAAAGAAAGAAAAAGGGCAGATCAAAGGTCTCAATTCGGTAACGCTTCCAATGCTATATCTAAAAAGTTACTATAAATTCGACCTTAAGTGTTTCTAACTTTAAATGACGATTAACAGTTACAAAGAAACGCACATACACCACTGCTCAAAATTAACTCATTCCCATAATCACATCATCTCTATAAATTACTTTTGTCGAGCCTTGAAGAGTGACAAGAGAAAATTAGATCTTCTTTGCCACGGGACAGGATCGTTGTTGCTTAACATGTCTGATTTCATAGATGTGTATATGTCTGCTTCGTGGGATTACCCTGGTTTTGTTCGAACTTATATTTTGTATTTTGACGAACAACTTGATTTTCGGATGCAAGGATGGAGAGATAAGAAAGGTCGCGGTGGTCGTAGTGGTGATTCCGACGAGGAAGATGATCAGCCAGAGACCAATACCAATCATAGCTCTCGAGAGAGCTAATGACTCAGTCGTAGAGGATTGGGTTAATACCGGAGGTAAACCTCTCGGCATAGCTTTGGGACTTCACGGTGAAGTCATCGTTGCATACAATGTTTTTGGTTTTTTGATTTTCCGAAATCAAATTTTAAAAAAATCGAGAATCAGGAGATTGATTCTTTGTTTGTGTTTTAGGGGTTGTTGAATATAAGTGGTAACGCGAAGAAGACGAAGTTGTTGACAAAGGAGAGGAAAGAGTCAGATTCAAGCTCACTGATGGAGTCTCCCTCGCAGACAACGATATTTTATATTTCACTGATGCTTCTTACAAATACAATCTTCATCATTACGCTTTTGTTATCATGGAAGGCAACCCCCATGGACGACTCTAGAGCTTTGAACCCACCACACGAACCACAAGTGTCCTCCTTAGAGACCTTTACTTCGAAAATGGCACTCATGTCTCCTGATCTAACCCCTTTCATATCCTGCGAAACCCCAATGTCCTCTCTTTCTCTCTCTCTCAATCAATTCTCCTCTCTATGCATTGAATCGTCATCTAAAGTTTGTCTTTTTGTTGTTGTTCTCAGAAGAAGATGCAACAAGTATTACATCAATGGAGGGCATGTGGAGGTATTCATCCAAGACTTAGCAGGTTATCCAGATAACATCCGATAGGATGGAGATGGGTTCCTTCAGTATATTTTTGTTCTTTAAATGTTATGATGATGAGGTTGTTGTTATTATTATCTCTTTCTTTTTGGCTAAACTGTTTTCTAAAAAACCAGAGTGTAACAATGTCGTCGCAGCTTGCGATGAAATACCCTTTCTTGAGGAAACTGACAGCCATGGCGTTGAAGTACGACATCCATCCAATTATTATGGTTATAGAGAATGTTGTTGTGTTTGCAGGGTGATTTGGATGGGAATCCAATAGCATTGTACAATGATCATAAAGTATCTCATATAACCACCGAAGTGAGAATTGGGAATCATCTTTGTTGTGGGAGCCTCTTGCATTCACACATTATGTGACTCTATATCCCTAAGTATCTTGTACAAAAGAGTCTTTGAACACCAAAGTTTCTATACAATAAGCAACTTTTTCTACAATTATTATTACTAGCATTCCACAACACAACGTGGTCACCATCTTATGTGTGAGTACCACTTTTTCCTTTACCAAAATCAGAAACGTACAAGTTTGTAAAACAATTGGTGTGTGCAGGTACAAGAGGGAAGAAATAGTGCGTTATTTGGCCTGGGGAGTATGACTTGAACTTCAAGAACTTCCATCTGAAATCCAAGAAAAACACCCGACACAAGAGAAGGAGTAATTCAAGAACCACAAGATTCCATGTCAGCAAGTTTTTTCTCAACGTAAGAACTCATTAATTATGCTGACAAAATTCTTTTAGGACATTTATATTTATCTCTTGTGTTTGGAATTACATTAGGTTATGTCTTCAGAAAATTCATTAAATTTGTGGGTTAAGAGAGAATCTCATCATCCCTCACTGTGTTTACTTCATTACAATTTTAACATATATGAGCTGGAATGGTTTGTTTGACACAAAGAATTACATGTTATTCTTATAAAGCTGCAACAGTCAGTCGAGTCTCCTTTTTCCTTTTTAAGGAAGATGAATTTAAACTTCTAAAACTAATTGATGAGACATACCAAAACACGTATGAGCTTGAGGATTAATTCCTTCCAAAAAGTTTAGCTGGAGGAGAGAGAACCCGAGGGCCATTAAGAAGATAGAAATAAAATGTTTAAAGATGATGTGAGTTGGCCTTTTTAGTACACCATTTTCTGGTTTTATGTTTGGAAGCTTTAAAGATGCATGAAAAGATGACAAAAGAGCTTCTTATGCCTACTGAGCTCATGTGGAATGTTATCACTTTTTTTTTAATGTATGTTTTTATAAAATTCAATTATATATACACGCCAACATTAGAGAAACTAATTGATTGTTACAGAGATATTAATTGATCAAAATTTCTGAAGTAGAATCAGGTCCAAGTTGGGGAGGCATTAGAACCAATTTGGCCAACCCTCAATTATCGGAAAAGCCAATCGTCGAAGTTGTCAGAAGAGTGGCTTTCTTCGACACAAGGATCAAGGATCTGACATGAAAAAAGTGACATGAACATGTTTAAATATTCGTAATAGCAATCAAGGATCATGTTCCTCTATTAAATTCTTAATAGGGTTAAGTATATTGAACAAGAATCGGTGTAACATATTGAGTTAGTGAGTTTTTATTTTGCAAGGATTAAGGATCATGTTCCTCTAATGATTTCTTTAATAGGGTTAAGTACATTAAACAAGAATTGACAAAGAAAAGGGGCAAAAACCTTAATGTCGCAAGTGGAAGATGAGTTAAATAAGATACCTGATCATCTTAAAGTTTGTAGCTTTGCTTGGTATGTGGTATTATTAGGTTAAGAAGCGTAGCTCGGAAGAGAGTTCAACTTCCTATTGAGCATGAATATTTTTTTGTTAGATTTGTGATAAATGTTTTTGCGTTTAGGCAAGATTAATGGTTTTGTTTCATATTTTCGGTATGTATGGTTTTACATATTTTGAGTTTCCTTTTACACAAATTAGTATGTTTCTTCTCTGCTTGTGTTAGCTCATCGCCTGAAACTCAGAGATTAACATATGGTGAATCGAGCATGGCAGTTTCAAATAATAGCTACTGTTTTTGTTTGTTTTGAATTGCAAAGCAAGTTTACAAACATCAACTTTCCTCTCACTTAAAATAATGCCAAAATACTTGAAAACACATACTCGGTTCCTCCAACAGTTCGGGACGTTTGGTTTTGGTCGGGGTTTCAAGTTCAAGTCGGATTGGGTTAGTTTCTGAATATTTCCAAATGAACCAAATTGTACTCGAGGACCGAAAAATACCCGTACCTCTCCGTAAATACCCGTACCACCATGATATGCAATCACAAGTACCAAAATAATTATATTGTCAATTGGCTTTACACAATCCAACAAATTTCTATTTGTAGGGCGATTTATCTATAGCGAGTACACAGAGATGATAAGACAAATGTTTCAAAGCACTCTTACTAAAACTTTACCTTTCTAAGTTTTTCTGTAAGCGTAATATAACTTGCTAGATATTATATAATTATAGTTTTCGAAAATGCATACAAAATAGAAGAAGTGCTTATTAATATTGAAACAACAATTACACTAAACAATACTAAATGTATAAATCAAATCTAACACAAAACAATACTAAAACCCAAAAAGTAAAAACACACACCCATGCGTAACACGAGTATAGTCCTAGTCTTTATAACAGAAACAAACACACGGTACTTTTATAATTGCTCTAATTATAATCTAATAGCCAAAAAATTATTTAATGAAAAAATTGTGTTTGGGTATCAACATTTAATTAGTGAAACTTATTTACGAAAATAAGTTCGTTTGAATTTGAGATTAAAAAATAATAGTGTAAGTATGTCTTAAATTTTAACCACTACTGTTTGCTATAATTGGAGGCCTCAAAATACATAAAAGTATGAGAAAATATAGTTTAAGTATCTTTTACAATTTGACCATTGCACTAAAATTAGTTTGCTATAGTAAGGTGGAGGAGACCTAATGATATACTCAAAGTTTTACCCTGAGAAATAGCAAAATGCTGTAAATGCATAACAATTGTGGTAGTATTTAGGGATCGAATCTTCAAGGACGAAGAACCACACTACGAGTTTATGGGAATCAAAATAAGCTAAAGCAAAATTAATCAGGTTTTGTTTTTGGGAATTGTAAGACACAAAAAATGACTTAATAAACTAAAACAGCACCTGATCAATAACAAACTATCAACTGAAAAAAGCATTGAGTATTGGGGAAATCTCAGGTTATCATGGATCGAATAAAACGGATAAGTAGGCTGATAAATTCAACAGGTTTGTTCTTGAACTCAAATCATGAAAGGATAATTAATCTACTTTCATAGTATCAATTATCAATATTTAACAACCTAAATTATTCAAATCATGTTGGTAGTCAAGTAAATAAACACACATAAAGTTCAGAATAGAGAAGTTCACAAAATCTCGGTAAAATCACTCCCGTGAGAACCAAGGTTTTGCTCATCCAAAATGTTCAATGCAATTCAACAACAATTTCAGTGAGTAAATCAATCCTAAATGACAGTAGCTAAATGGTCAATCAATACAACAATCATTAAATAACAATCTAGATGAAGGACCCTAAGAAAATCACCAAATCTGACAACCAAACAATCAATTCATGAATCCCCTTTGAAACCCCCTAAACCCAACAAGTAAACTTGATGTGATCATGGACCGAGAGGTCTTGGAGCAGCTAGAACCTGAGGAGCTTAAACCCGAGGAGCAGCTCGTAGCTGAGGAGCGGCTTGATCCAGACGAAGGCTTAGGCGAATCATCCGGTCCCTTGACCCGATCAAAGACTCAACGGCTCAACCGTATCGTCCAAGCATTTATCCGGCAAGATACGGGTCGCTTAGCGAGTGCTTATCCGATCTCATTGGTCGTGATTCAAGCCTCCGAAAGGCGTCATTAATGGAGGTGTCGGGTCTTGCACTTTTTTTCCCTTCTCTCGGTTTTGTCCCACCGAGTTTTCCGAGAAAGGTTTTTAACGAGGCAATTCCTGAGACTATGCCGAGCCCATTAATGACAACGAACCCACGGAATTNGGTCGTGATTCAAGCCTCCGAAAGGCGTCATTAATGGAGGTGTCGGGTCTTGCACTCTTTTTCCCTTCTCTCGGTTTTGTCCCACCGGGTTTTCCGAGAAAGGTTTTTAACGAGGCAATTCCCGAGACTATCCCGAGCCCATTAATGACAACGGACCCACGGAATTAAAGATTCAAGAAGACTAATAAATTTGCCGCCCAATGCATGGAGAGTTAGTTGTAGTCTTTTTGAAACTTGTTGTCTTTTAGTGCTTTTCATTAAATGAGGGTGCTTCCTTACCTAATTCCTTTTCTATATAAGGAGCACTCCTCCCTCATTTGTAAACAACCAACTTTCAGTCAACTTCTCTCGCTTTTGTTTCTCTC
Organism: Anastatica hierochuntica; assembly: GCA_900406275.1. NCBI lineage: Eukaryota > Viridiplantae > Streptophyta > Magnoliopsida > Brassicales > Brassicaceae > Anastatica > Anastatica hierochuntica. The sequence goes on along the minus strand of OVAN01002342.1, from coordinate 243 downwards.
TCTAGAAAACAAAAGAAACTTAGTACTTTAGGAATTTTATTCCTTAGTAAATCTAAGCCGAAAGTCCGAGAGCTTTCCGCAACTCTCGGAAGTTCAATCAATCCACGCATCGCTGTTCAGGTTTATCCTCTCGCCGCCACAATCTTTCGTGTTCGGACCTTTCCGAGAGTTAACCGTATCTAATGCAACCCTGGATCTCTGAAACTATAAAACAGAACCTTTCGGAACTGAATTAGATCAGGA
>OVAN01002341.1:0-34047 GCA_900406275.1 Anastatica hierochuntica | reverse complement strand
CTGTCCACAGCAGAAGCTGAATACATCGCAATGGGAAGTTGTTGCACTCAACTCATGTAGATGAAGCAGATGTCAGCTGACTATGGAATANCTGGATCGTTCTTGGTTTACTGCGACAACAAAAGTGTCATTGACATATCCAAAAATCCGGTGCAACACTCAAGGACAAAACACATTGACATAAGGCACCACTTCATCAGAGAGCTGGTGGAGGAGAAACATGTAGTGATTGAACATGTTGTCACAAATTTGCAGTTAGCTGATTTGTTCACAAAACCATTGGATTTTAACCATTTTGTTACACTGAGGAAATCAATTGGTGTATGTGAGATATAATGTTTTTGTCGAGTGTGCAGGGCTGTGATAGGTACTGGTTCAGGTGTATATAAGGCTTTGACTTTGTTTGGAATCTAGAATCCTAGATGGAAAAAAGCTGCGAATCATGCCGTCACGCACTGTATCAAGAAGGACTTAAAAGAGAGGTTATCTTTGATATGTGTCTTTGGATAATGAAAATATGTGTGTGTGTGTGTGTCGCAGAGGGAAGACGAAGAGGAAGACAAGCCCACCTCTGCAACAGCTGGAACAATGAAGGTATGTCTACACGTTCTTCTACTTGTCAGAATTTTCACATGATACCTACAAAGTCCAACAGGTAAGTCTACTTGATCCCTCAAACGTCTGTCCAACAGGTAAGTCTACTTGATCCCTCAAACATCTGGGTATTACTAATGACGTTGGTTTTTAACTTTGCGTGCTCTCAAGCAGGGGGAGAATAAGGGTCGAAGTGACTCTATGACTGATGGAGCTTAGATGATGGGGGAGTGGTCGAATATGGAAGTTGTTATTGATTTTCTTATGTTGTATTTGATCCACTAGTGTAGGTTTATGGGGGAGTAAGAGAAAAAACATGGTTCTGGAGTTGTTTTAATGTTCTGTCTCATTGACTTTTTGACATGTCTGCGTTATGTGGTAGCTGTGTGGTTTATATGGTGCAGGTGCTTGAGAGACACAAAGCTAAAAAGGGGGAGATTGAAGATGCAAGACTTGTTACAGTACTTGTCACAATACGTGTTACAATACATGTTACAGTGCGTGTTACAGTACTTGTCATAGTACGTGTTACAATACTTGTGGCAGTACCTTTTACAGTGAGGCGAATNGAGGATCGTATCTGCTGGAGGATATTGAAGAATATTCACTTTGGAAGATATTATGAATAAGATAAATGTGAAATATTATTGTAGTTTTATTTCGTATTTATCTAGATTCTAGGGTTTTGTTTTTTTTATAACTATATATTAGAATTAGAGTTATCGTTTTTCTCTTGAACGTTTTTCAAGAGAAAAAGATAGAGAAATGTTTTTTCTGGCTTTCGTACGAAGCTTTGAGGTAAGAACTCATGAACCTTGTATTCGGTCATTGAGTAGTTATAGGCTAGATACAACAAGCTAAGAGGATCTTAGTCCTGTTGGTGTTTTCTGTTCAAAATACTTGTATGGTGGTTTTGAAAGAAAGTTCTAGTGATATACAAAGTTTGTTTTAGAAAACTGTCTGTTGCTGTTTTGAAAACGTTTCTGTGGTAATCCTTACATTTTCAGTTCTATCCTCAAGGAACACCGGTGAAATAATTTGGTGTAGATTCTTCTTAGTCTTATCTATTTTAGTCGCCCACGAATACTTCTTTTCTAAATCTCTAGTTTTAAGAGTACCAAAGGGTGCTACAACATGGACTTTATTCCATTCAAGAGATGGAGGTTTCATAGTATACGAAAACACAATATGATATCGATACTGATTAAAGTGGGTTGTTGCTGATAATGATGACCACTAAAATTCACATGATAGGTTTGTCAAGAGATTCCTTATTGTTTACAAAAGGATAGTAGTTGTATGTTTGTTTGAATTTGTGGTGAGTGGCTTTGACAGGCTCTCGGCCTAAGCCCAGAGATACATGATGTTTTGAAAGGATATCCATTGGAACATCTCCGAGTTTTAGTATCAAGAAGATCTCCTGAAGCTACAGTGGTACCTTCATCTTAGACAAGTCCACCACTATTACCAAATGCAAAGATAGAACCACCACAAACAGCAGAGCCTCCACCACAAAACGAATTACATGCATTCAAGAATCTCCTAGCAGTCATCACCTTCTTACTTTCACATATTTCTCATATGAAGAGAGGACAATTCCAAACCTTGCGGTTTAAGAATTTTGTTTTTTTTTACAAAACTGCTTGAAATAGTTGGAATGACGAGTGCTCATTTCGCACATGTAAGGACGACACCCATTGGAGAAGGAAGAGAAATTCATGAGGATATTATTATGAGGCGGTTCTAATGTCTGGCATCCTCCCATTCTTCTCCTCCCATTGTTTGAACATGCAAATAATGTGCTTTATGTTTGTTGCTTCTGGTAGAGCGAAGCGGGTATAGTGATACCCTTGTCATGTTGCTTGGTTTTGACTGTTGCTTGAGCATCTCTTCTTATAAATGATTTCAACATTGATCACAAAACACTAATGCAAAAGAAACCAGAAATGCAAGTTTAGATAGCTAATATCTTAAGCAAGACATTGTGCTCCCGTCAATTTCTTATTGAGTACAAAAAGCTAAAGGTAATTATCGATAAAAGTTTTTTTTTTTATCAAGCCAACAAAGAAACCGAGAAATAAGGAATGACCAACCTGTGATCGAACAAAAGGGAGAGAAAAGTATTTACCTTTGGCTCAAAAGTACGTGAAATAAGCGGAAGAGGCTTATGAGCGATTTGTGTAAGATTTTTTATGACTGTTTATAAGCTACTCTTTTTTGGTCAATCAATTTAATATGATTAAAATGCCCTAATTTTCACTTTTACTTTTTTTTTTCCACCGCTTTTTTTTTTCTTTCACTTTTACTATATATATATATATATATATATTTTCATCGTTTGCCAAAAATGATTTGTTACCCAAATTTGTCAAGCTTCTTTTATTTTTGAAGTTTTTTTTACTAAAAAGTAAATGCAACCTAACAAGAAAATACAAAAATCAATTAATAGAAAGCAAATAAATCTTAGTTTATTGTGATCAAAGCTTAAAATTAAAAAGTAATCACTTTTTAAAATAATTAGAAAATATTTTTTACACAAATTTTACAAAAAAAATAGGAAATTGTGCAAACATCACTTTTGTATTAGTGACGCATTAAATGAATAAATCCATGCAAAAATGTTTATTTTTTAAAAAAAAATTAACTATCTTACACATATTAGAATTCTGTTTTAGTGTAGATAATGACACTGCCACTTGTCAAATTATTAGATAATAAAGTTTTAAAACACATGTATTTTAATTAATATTAGTGTAGATAATGCAACACCAACATTAATCAAAATTACGAGGTAACAATTTTAATTTATTAAAATTTGTCTCGTTAATTTTTAACAAAATCATATTGTTTCAGATGTTGATAAACCTATATGAAAATAGCAAATATAAATTATTATGTAACACATTATAGTTTGATTGATAAGGCGATGCCATTAGTCAAGATTATTAAATAACGAAATACTATAAATACATGAATTTTACATAATATTAGTTCAAACTATGCGGCGCAGATATCTGTCCAGATGATCTAACAACACATATTAATTAGAAATATCATAATGAGGTCTTTATTTTTTTAGCAAGATGGATGTTGCAAACTAACAAATGATTAAAAGGGTACCGAGACATCAAAACTTTGAACAAGTTCATAGTTTTTAGTCATTGAAACGACATTTTGAGAGTCTTCACAGAATCCAGCCGTGAAAGGTGATCCTTGGTCGAAACACGAGAGGTGATGCGTCGTTGGCGTCCTCAACTCGAGTCCTTACTTGACTCATAACATACATGTTCCCCACTATTCCGTCAATGCGAACCCGAATCACCTGAGGAGGATGATAATGTACAACCTCTTCAAGCATTGGTGGAATTCCAGCCGCACTCATTATCTCAGAGTACTCTGCGTCTCTCTGCATCTGCTCCCAGTTCTGTCGCATACGCGAGTCCACTCTTGATGGGACCAAACCAGGATGCTCAACTTTCATGTGTTTCTTTAGCTGAGAATAACTCCCAGAAAATTCGCAACCGTCGACAGAACAAGACCTCGGTTTTGCATTCAAGAATCTTCTTGCAGTCGTCACTTTCTTTGTCTCACACACTTCTCCTCTGCAAAGAGGACAGTTCAAGACCTTGCGGTTCAAGCGGTTCTGGTTGTTTTTACGAAACTGTTTGAAACAATTTGAGTGACGAGCGCTCGTGTCACACATGTAAGGACGACACCCATTGGAGAAGGAAGAGCAATTTAAGAGGATAGCATTATGAGGCGGTTCCATGCAGATAACACACCGCACATCCTCCCATTCTCCTCCGCCCTCTGTCTGAACAGGCGAATCATGTGTTTTCTGTTTGTTGCTTCTAGTAGAGCGAAGCGGGTATGGCGATACCCTTACTGTGTTGCTTGGCATTGATTTTTCCTTAGGCATCTCTTCTGCCAAATGATTTAAAAATTAATTAAAAAAAACATTTCATAATTTCAATTCCAAATTCAAAATAATATCTAACATACAATAATGTAAAAAGTTTTTCTTAAAGAGATCTGAATAGCTAATATATATCTTAAGCAAGACACTCATGATCATACAATACATATTTTCATAAATACGTAATTGGATTACATATATGATCGAGAGAGCCATATAATTTTTGGTCGGCTGATAAGAAAATTGAATAATTCACTTATCGCAAACTGTTCTCAAGTTTTGATTATCGGATTCAAATTTTTAGTTCATACGGAAGACAAATCACTTGGATTACTACTCGACATAACGTCGAAGGTAAATGACGACCAAAGATCTTTGATTAAAACCACAAAGGAACCCATAATTTCATTAAATCGAGAGCTCAATGAGATCAATATGAGAAATAAGATTAGCCCAACCAATGGACGAACGGAGGGAAAAGAAAGTATTCGCCTTTAGCCAGAAAAATAGTGAAAGAAAAGAGGAAGAGGCTTATGGGGGAGAGTTTGTGTTTGAAGTGGTTAAGATGGAGTGCATATTTGTTTGTGATCTTCTATGGCTTTTATAATGTACTCTCTTTTACCATAAGTCTCATTTGACCAAAATACCCTCATTCTTTCTTTCATCATATCATATGTTCACTATTTGCCAGAAGAGATTTATTACCCAAATTTCCCCTCATTTTTAAAAAAATTTTGATTTCTTTTCCTTTTTAAAAAGGGAGAGTAATCTAACAAGAAAATACAAAAATCAGTGACATATTGAAAACAAAGAAATCACAATTTTCTAGTGATGAAAGCTTAAAATTAAAAAGTAACAATCTCTATAAATTATTAGAAAATTTCTTTTATGTATACAATAAATGATTTTAGGAAAATTTAAGAATCTGTTCAAACACCATTTTTATATTATTTATAAGCATTAATGAATTAACCCACACAAAGATATGTTTGTTTCTTTTAAAAACATTTAACTACTTTTATAAATACTAAATATTGTTTTAACATAGATAACGGCGCCGCCACTTGTCAGATTATTAGATCATAAATTTTATAAATGCATGTATTTAGATAATCAAAATTACTAGGTAACAAATTTAGTGTATTAAAATTTGACTGGTTAAATTTTGACAAAATCATATTGTTTTAAATGTTGATGAACCTATTTATAAATACGGCGCCGCCATTAGTAGAGATTATTATATACCAAAATACTATTAAAACATGTATTTTACATAATATAAACTTAGTTAATGTGGCATCTAAATTCTTCCTATAGTTTTAATATTGATAAATCTATTTATAACAATATCAAATATTAGATATTATTTAACATATTTTACTTTGTCTTAATTTGGTTATTACGTTGTGCCTCTAATCAAGATAATTATTATTAAATTATATGAATTTAGATAATGTGGCGCCGACATTTGTCCAAATGATTTATATAGACATTTTAATTACAAATATTTGATGATTAAAGTTTTGAGGAAATCATAATTATAAATTTTGATAAGTCTACTAAAATCTATGTAAAGACACATATCATTTATTCATATTTATTTATGGTTGTTTATTGGAAAATTTCTTTCAAATTCAAGCCATCATTAAGTTTCCTTAGTATTTTGGTTGAATGTAGAGATAAGGACAAATAACAAATATGACTATATGTTGATAAACCTATTTATAACAATATCAAATATTAGATATTATTTAACCTATTTTACTTTGTCTTAATTCGGTTATTACGATGTCGCCACTAATCAAGATGATTATTATTAAATTATATGAATTTAGATAATGCGGCGCCGACATTTGTCCTAATGATTTAAGTAGACATTTTAATTACTGATATTTGATGATTAAAGTTTTGAGGAAATCATAATTAAAAATTTTGATAAGCCTATTAAAATCTGTGTAAAGACATATATCATTTATTCATATTTATTTATAGTTGTTTATTGGAAAATTTCTTTCAAATTTAAGCCATTATTAAGTTTCCTTAGTATTTTGGTTGGATGTAGAGATAAGGACAAATAACAGATATGACTATGTGTTGCCAAAAAATTTGATTTCTTATGTACCTTTAGTTCTATTGCTATTTTTTTATTGAGGTAATTAGTGATTTATAATGTTGGTATTCTCTGTAAAAAGGAGTAAAGGATTAAGGATAGAAACATACAAATTAGGACTGCACATGTTATCCAAAATTTTAATGTGAACCCGAATCTGAACCGAAATACCTGAACCAAATTTGATTATGAACTAAAAATATAAGAATGTGTCATAGTCTCAAGTAATTCAAATTTCAGACAATACCTAAATTTGATCCGAATCCGAACGGGTATCTTAAAAACTCAACAAATTTGAATCCAAATCCAAGACCAAAATCTGAATATGTACTCAAAGATATCTAAATACCCATAGTATCCGATATGAACACCTAAGTTGACCCAAGAACACCAATCTATGCAAAACCTAAAATACCCAAAAATTCGGAAAAGTCTTGAAATATCCGAAAAACATAAAATACCCGAACCCGAGTAATCGATCCATAATTACTCGAACGCGAGCCGATTCAAACCGAATCTAAATCGAAAATTACAAATACTCGAACGCGTATTGTAGGGCTGTAATTCGGAATCCATATCAGAACTGAATCCGGTCGGTACCCGAACGACCAACGCTAATACAATATTTTTGAAAGTAATTTGGGAGAACTACCACTAGCCCATAAGTTAAGGCTCATCACTAGCACCGTTATGATTTGTAATTGGGTTGTATAACGAGAACAAATCACAATACAACCTAATCTTCTTAATAATGACTTGCACAATGAATATTTGAGGCCTAATAGGTGTTCGTACATCGCGCATAGTAGATTCCGGTCTGATTGATCTCTTCATCTAAAGCTTTTCAAGTACGGAGATATTAATATCCATGTCTCGCATGCGTGAGGAATGAATCAAGACTCAAGATCAACGCGATAAAAGACAAAATCGAAGAAGCAAAGATCATTTGGGAAAGTAAAATAGATTGATCTCTAATATCTCTTACATGTGTAAGTATATCGATGGATTTCTGGTTGACTTGCATCACCCACGCATTGTCTACCGAGACCGAATAAATATTGGGTCTCATTTTCGACGATATCGAGGTTCCAAATTTCCATTTTCTTTGTTTCTTTTTCGAATTTTTAATTGCCCTTTTGCGTTGTCATCTTAATTTAACAGTATCCTTCATTAGATAGATGTCTCTGAGTATTTTGGTTCTCATTCTTGGTTGTGGTTTTGGGAAATTGATTTAGTACTCAAAGAATGGAAGTGCCACAACTCTTATCATGGGAGCATTACCTCAGTCACGCTCTAATCGCATGAAAGATGGAGTAGAAACCAACCCTGAATAGTTTGATGTTGCTTATGTTGGGGACGATATATCCTTCCTTCTTCTTACATCAACATAGAAGAAACATCTATAAAGGTCGTAGAAACAACATGGGAAGAGCCAACAAGGATTCTGGGAGCCAAACTAGAGAGAAATCACCAATACAAGTAGATATATGAGATCATCATCAATAGACGTATCCACTTCAAGTAGATCCACATGATCTCATAATGTACATATTTACAATAAGCAAATCAATGAGATCCTTTCCTCAAGCCACGTCTCCATACTAACCGAGTAGTACGACGAGTATATGCATTGCTAAGGCCATGAAACCTTGCTCATGGAGCATTAGAATGAGTCTACCAAAAATGGCCAAGGTCACGGTGACCTCTACACCTCATAGGACTGCCCACAATAGCATATCAAAGAGATTACCACCTCTACAAGGCCATGCTGCCCACCAAACTACACTTCTATGAACTAAGAATGACTTGATCCCTGAAATAGGGTACTTAGGCAACCCCACATATGTGGCACAACTATAACACCAAACCAACATCTCCGATGATGCTGTAATACATCCAAACACCATCACCACCAAAGGAAATGCATGCACAAGCCACCATAATGTGCCTTAACCAAGGCTAAGCGGCTACTACCAAAGAAACCAGAGATGCACATTGGTTCCAGGCCGCACAACAAAATACTAAAGGCAAAACCTCATGTCAATAGACAAGATCTTTGGTTTCTCATCAACCAGAGGTGGCAGAAGCAATACAACAAGCATCCTCCTTCTTCCTATCACCAGAGCCGTCGCGTGGTAGACGCTGGAGACGCGACGGCTGCGGCCCTCCAAAAGATTATTAATTTTTTTGGTCCTCAAATACAGATGTGTTTCAATAGCCTAGTGGTATTATGTTATAATCCCTTTGTCTTGGTCATGTGTTTGAGTCTCTTGAAGCGTGATTTGTGTTTTGCAATTTTTTTCAAAATCTAAGTTTAACATAATTGCAATTAACTTATTAACTATAATACTAAAAGAACCCTAATTAACAATTAAACACACGAGTCGACAAGTGTTGATCATCGGTTTCTCGTCTTCTCAATGAGAACAATGGAATGAACTCTGCTATAACAAAGAAACGTGTGCTGTTAAAACGTATCTACTTTGAAAACAATAATATATGAATTGCATTTCTTTTGGTCAACTCTTTCTTGTTGACTATTAACTTTATTATAAATTTAATTGCAAATTAAGATCAAGATGAGTTCGAAGAGGATAAAAATAGTTCAAGGCGGTGCTTCAAAGATAAGGAAAAAGAGAGAGTAAGAAGCAGAAACTAAAAGATTGTCTTGACCGATATTGTCGTTTGTAAAGATAACTCCCAAGATTGTTGAAGATGAGAAAGAGCAAGAAAATGAGAAAGAGAAAGAGCAGGAGACTGACAAGGGAGATGAGCAAGAGAAGGAGCAAGACAATGAGAATGGAGATGAGAAAGAGAAGGAGCAGGATAATGAGAATGGAGATGAACAAGAGAATGAAGATGATCAAGAGAAGGAGCATGACAATGAGAATGAGCAAGAAGAAGGGAGAACATTTGATGCTAGAGAATATTCAATAGATGGAGATATCAATGATCCAGGAAGTTGGCCAAAAGTTGATGATAGTTTAAGAGTTTTCCTTGTTGAAAAGGGTCCAACGACAAGGCTTCCGAGTTATTATAGTTTTCCAAGGGATGGGCATGGCAGATGTTTTTCTTACTTGTCTTATACAAGAGAAATAAAGACTGGAGAGAACCAAGATAGGCGATGGTTAGTTTACTAAAAAGTAAAAGATAAGATCTTTTGCTTTTGTTGTAAATTATTCACACAAGACAAGAATGCCAATCAGTTGGCAACTAATGGATACAATGATTGGAGAAATTTTTATAAAATGATTAGGGAACATGAAAAAAGTCATAAACATATCATATGCATGACTAACTGAATGGAGCTAGAAGTGAAACTAGAGAAGAAGTAGACTATTGGTAAACATCTTCAGAAAGAGATTAACAGAGAGAAGAAACATTGGAGAGATGTGTTGTTGAGGATAATTGCATTGGTAAAAGGTCTTGCTAGAAAGAATATAGCATTTCGTGGAAGCACTGATAAGATTTGTGATCCTAATAATGGGAATTTTCTAGGCATGATTGAGGTTTTTGGAGATTTTGATGTGGTGATGGCAGAGCACATTCGACGGATTGAGAAACATGAAACTCGTCATCATTACTTGAGTCCCAAAATTCAGAATGACTTGATAGAGATGCTTGGGAATGAGGTCAGACATATGATTTTAAAGAAGATCCAATGTGCCAAGTATTATTCTGTTATCCTTGATACGACTCATGATATCATCCACAAGGACCAAAAGACACTAGTTATCCGATGTGTGGATATTTCTGAGACTTCGCCAAAGATAGAAGAGTTTTTTTTACATTTTTGGAAGTGAAAGAAAAAACAGGGGAAGGACTCTTTGACACCCTTCAAGATGTATTGTGTGGTCTTGGTTTGAGTATTGAAGACATTAGAGGGCAAGGGTATGATAATGGGTCAAACATGAAAGGGAAACATAAAGGAGTACTAAAGAGATTGCTTGAGATTAATCCACGAGCGGTTTACACACCATGTGGTTGTCATAGTTTAAACCTTGCACTTACAGATATCGCTTCCTCCTCGCCAATAGCAGTATCATTTTTTGGAATTGTTACGCGAATCTACTGTTTGTTTGTCTCTTCATCAACTACTGCTTAAGTTTATAGAGACATCATGAAAGGTTAAATAGTTAAACCACTATCACAAACTCGTTGGGAGAGCTGTGTCAAATGCATTCAGGCAATAAGCTGTCAAGCTCCTAAGATACATGAAGCTTTGGTCTACTTGGCAAACAACAGCGATAATCCAAGAATAAGAAGTGAAGCTGATTGTCTTGCAACGAGTCACACTCATGGTATTGGAAAATTTGATTTTTTGTTTGGCATGATTATTTGGTATGAACTTCTGTTTGTTGTCAACAAAGTAAGCAAGACTCTGTAGGAGAAAGAGATGGATATTGAAAGAGCTCTTGCTCAACTCAAAGGACTTGTTTCTTTTTTCAAAGAGTATAGAGAAACTTGTTTTCAAACAACAAAAGTTGAGGCTACACGGATTGCAATTGAGATGAAATTTGCTGTTGGATTCTCTGTGAAAGCAAAATGAGTTTATAAAAGGAAACGACATCATGATGAAGAGCCTGGAGAAGTCGAAGAAGATATGGTATTAACAGCGGAAGAAAATTTCAGGATAAACTATTTCTTCGTAATTGTGGATCAAGCTTTGGTTTCTCTTGAGACAAGGTTTGATAAACTTCAAAACTATGAAAAGAATTTTGGATTCTTGTCTGACTTGAAGAAGCTGAAGTTAGCAAATGATGAAAAGTTGATGGCTCCTTGTGCCAACCTTGAAGTTTTTCTCAAGCATGGTAACCATTCTGATCTCGATGGTAATGATTTTTTTCGGAGCTAAAACTTTTAAAAGGAGTATTACCAACAGATATTAACAAGGTTGTCGAGATATTGGATTTTCTGAAAAAGATGGAATGTTGTTATCCAAATACATGGACTGCATATCGTATAATGATGACGATTCTAGTTTTAGTTGCGTTTGCAGAAAGAAGCTTCTCGAAGTTAAAACTCATAAAATCTTATCTACGGCCAACTATGTCTCAAGACAGATTGAATGGATTGTCAATGTTGTCGATTGAAAGTGGTATGGCTGAAAAACTTGACATTACAGCATTGATGAATGAGTTTGCAAGTAGAAACGCGAGAAGAATAATCTTTCAAAAGTATTTTGTTGATCTTTTGTTGTAAAACAATATTTTTTAAGAAATTGTTAAAGACATCTCTTTTTGGTTAAGTTTATTTATAAGTATGCATTTTTCTAGAGCGGTCCTTTTTTTCTCGCAGTCGGTCCTCAAAATCGTTGCTACGGTTCTGCCTATCACTTTGTGGAGCTAGGCACAATTCACCTTGGCCAAAATTTTCCCTAACAATTGATTTGCAATATATGAATAAATCCATACAAAAAACATTTAAACTTCTTTTGTAAAAAAAAGATAACTACCTTACACATATTAAAATTTTGTTTAGTATAAAAAACGACGTCGCCACTTGTCAAACTTGTCAAATTGTTAGATGATAAAGTTTTAAAACACGTGTATTTGAATTAATATTAATGTAAATAATGCTAAACCCACATTCATCAAAATTACTAGGTAGCAATTTTAGTTTATTAAAATTTGACCAGTTAACTTTTAACAAAATCATATTGTTTTAGATGTTTATAAACCTACTTATGATAATATCAAATATAAAATATCATTTAACACATTTTATTTTATCATTGATTGGTTGATACGACGCCACCATTAGTCAAAATTATTAAATAATAAAATACAATAAATACATGAATTTTACATAATATTAATTTAGACTATGCGGGGTAGAAATCTGTCCAGATGATCTAATAACAAAAATAGGGAGACTTACAAAAATACACCTTTGTATTGTCTGTTTTTCAAAAATACCCCTGCTTGAAAAAATTTTATTTTTACACCTCCTTTTTTAATGAAAAAGACCATTATACCCCTATACTAAAAGAAACCCTAAACGTTAAACCCTAAACCCTAAACCATAATTCTTAAACTTTACACCCTAATAGCTAAACCTTAAACCCTAATCACTAAATCTTAAACCCTAAACCCTATTTGTGCAAATAGGAGGTGTATATTTGAGAACCATTAAAAGAGAGGTGTAAATGTAAAATTTTTTTTCCTTTTAAGTGTATTTCTGTAAATTAATCATTAAAATATCATAATGTTATCTTTATTTTTTAACAAGATGATGTTGCAAACTGACAAATGATTAAAAAAATATACCGAAACATCAAAACTTTGAACAAGTTCATAGTTTTGGCCACTCAAACGACATTTTAAGAGTCTCCTTGATCGGAACATGAGAGGTGGTGCATAGTTAGCAGCCTCAACTCGAGTCCTTACTTGACTCGTAACATACATGTCTCCAACTATTCCGTCAATACAGAGTCAGATCACCTGAGGAGGATGATAATGTACAATCTCTTCTTGCATTGGTGGAATTCCAGTCGCGCCCATGATCTCAGAGTACTTTGTGTCTCTCTGCATTTACTCCTAGCTATGTCGCATACGAGGGTCCACTCTTGCTATGATCAAACCATGATGCTCATCTTTCATGTGTTGCTTTAGCTAAGAATAAATTCTGGAAAATTCGCAACCATCGAATGAACAAGATATTGGTTTTGCGTTCAAGAATCTTCTTCCAGTCGTCACCTTTTTCGTCTCACACACTTCTCCTTTTCAGAGAGGACATTTCAAGACCTTGCGGTTTAAGCAGTTTTTTTTTGTTTTTACGGAATTGCTTGAAAAAATTTGATTGACGAGAGCTCGTGTCACACATGTATGGACAACACCCATTGGAGAAGGAAGACCAATTCAAGAGGATAACATTATGAGGCGGTTTCATGCAAATAACACACCGCACATCCTCCCATTTTCTTTCAACATTTGTTTGAACAGGCGGGTATGGCGACGCCCTTGCCATGTTGCTTGGCATCGACTGTTCCTTAGGCATCTCTTCTACTAAATGTATTCAACACTGATAAAAAGCATTTCATAATTTCAATTCCAAATTCAAACAAATATCTAACAAAAAATAATGAAAAAAGATTTAAAAAGAGATATGAATAGCTAAATATATCTTAAGCAAGACATTGATGATCATACTATACATATTTTTTATAAATACGCACTTGGATGAAATAGATGATCGAGAGAGCCATAAAAAATTTGGTCGCCCGATAAAAAAATTTAATTATTCACTCATCATAAAATTGTTGTCAAATTTTGATTATTGGATTCAGGTTTTTAGATCATACTGAAGACAAATCATTTGGATTAATATTCGACAAAGCGTTGAAGGTAAATAACGATCAAAGATTTTTGATTAAAACCACAAAAGAACTGAGGATTTCATTAAATAGAGAGCTCAATCATGAGGTCGATATGAGAAATAAGATTAATCCAACCAATGAACGAACGGAAGCGAAAGAAAGTATTTATCTTTAGTCAGAAAAAATAGTGAAAGAAAAGAGAAAAAAGGCTGATGGGGGGAGAGTTTTCGTTTGAAGTAGTGAAGATGGGATGCATTTGTTTGTGATCTTCTATAGCTTTTATAATGTACTCTTTTTTGCCGATAAGACTCATTTGACCAAAATAGTCCGATTTTTTCTTTCATCATATGTTCACTATTTGCCACAAAAAAAGATTTACTACCCATATTTCTTTCTTTTGTTAAAAAGGAAATGTAATCTAGTAAGAAAATACAAAAATCAACGACATATTGAAATAAAGAAATCACCATTTTCTAGTGATGAAAATTTAAAATTAAAAAGTAACAATTTCTATAAATTATTAGAAAATTTATTTTATGCAAACAATAAATGATTTTAGAAAAATTTAAGAATCTCTTCCAACACCATTTTTGTATTATTTATATGCATTAATGAATAAACCCACACAAAAGATATGTTTGTTTATTTTAAAGGTTTAACTATTTTCATAAATATTAAATATTTTTTAGTATGGGTAACGGTGCTACCACTTGTCAAATTATTAGATCACTAGTATTTGTCTGGTGCTTTGCACCGCGTATTATTGTATGATTTTAAAAAATTTCCATGCTACATACAAAATTTCCATGTAGACAATTGATCGTGAAAGATGATGTTATATATGTATATATATAATTTTGTAGAAGACAATTGATAAAATGATAGTGGGTAGTTTTTTTGGTGGATAATTTTTTTGATGGGTAATTTTGGGTAGTTTTTAAATAATTACTATTTTTTAGAGATAATGGAGATAGTGGGGAATAAGAACAATGTAAGAAAAAAAAAGAATCTTAATAATAAGTTAACTTTATTTTAAAAAAAATCGTGGGATAATTTTTTACATGTTTTAATTTATATAATGATAAAAAAAATTGAAAAAGACACGTGTCATTCTGAGAATTGTCAATTGACTTATGCTTTATGAGTATAAAAATAAATTTTAGAAACGAATATATTTAGATAATCAAAATTACTAGGTAACAAATTTAGTTTATTAAATCTTGACTGGTTAAATTTTGACAAAATTATATTATTTAAATGTTGTTAAACCTATTTATAAGAATATCATTTAACCTATATGACTTTATCATAATTCGATTAATAGGACGCTACCATTAATAGAGATTATTAGATACCAAAATACTACAAAAACTTACATAATATAAGTTTAGATAATGTGGGGCGACATTTTTCCTATAACCTATTTATAAAAATATCAAATATTAGATATCATTTAACAAATTTTACTTTGTCTTAATTCGGTTATTACGGTGCCGCCACTAATCAATTTAGATAATGTGGCGCCGACATTTTTCCTATAACCTATTTATAAGAATATCAAATAAAGAAAGATGTTCACGGTGAACTCCTTGTTCTCTGAAGGTCGGCTTTCTGGCGTGAATCCGATCTGTGCTCCGGCATGGAGCTCCCCTATTCATCCTCCTCCTAAACCCCCAGACCCTCCGGACCCTTCTTACAACTCAGATTTCCCTTTACTCTCTTCACCTTGTCCCTCTTCTTCACTTCCAACCAAACCAAATTCTACCGTCTCCTGCTCTAAATCTATGAAGGATAGTGCCGTTTTAGTGTTATCCTCACCTAATCCTACTGCTGTGGTACTTACTCAGCCAATTGATGTTTTGGCAGCTCTTAAAACTACCGCTCCCCCAAACCCTAATCCCAAATCTGTGAACTTTGTCCACAGTTCACCCTTTCTTAGCTCTGTCCTCTCAGCTGGATCGATTTCATCCCAACCTCATCTCACCATCTCAGCTCCCTTAACCTCCTCTTCCAAGCCTGCTATTGTTCCCTCTCCTCGTCCAGCTCATGGACTATTGGGTTCATCTCCTAGTTCTAATCTGGCTTCCATTGGTCCACCAAATGCCCTCCCTGTAGAGTATGTAACCTCATCAGATTACTCCCTTATCCCCGTTCAACCTCTTAACCCAACCCGGTCAAATGCTCCAAAAAAGTCAAGTCCTTCCTTCTCTGAAGCTCCTGTCGTAGGTGCTCCTTCAACTGTTACTTCTACTAAAGCTTCATGGGCAGAAAGGGTTAAAAAAGCCACTGACAAATCTCTAAAGAGGGTAGCACCTGTCACCTTATCTCCCTCCGGTATCCCCAGAGTTCTAGTGCCAGACTCAGTATTTGATACATGAGCTGCTATTCATAAGGATTTCCTAATTGGTAAATTCCTCTCAAAAACTCCTCCAATTGGCCAGATTAGAAGTGTCTTGAATCATATGTGGGGGAAAAATTCAAGAGTAGAAATAAATGTCAACACTTCCAGCCGTTCAATGTTAATTCGTATCCCTAATGAGTTCATCAGGAAAAAGGTAATTGAAAAGAAAGTGTGGTATGTTGGTGAAGCTATGTTCTACGTCTACCCCTGGGATTCGAGAGACAATTCCCACCTGAACTTTGAATCAATACCTTTGTGGGCTCATGTCAAAGGAGTTCCACTCGATCTTACTCACCCGGAAGGTCTCAACTTCATAGCTGGATTGATTGGTGAACCAAAGGAGACCGATGATTTTACTCTGAATTTGGAGAATCCCACAACTGCACATGTCAAAGTTGAAGTCAATATAACAAAGCCTTTACCATCAGAAGTAGAGATAGAAAGACAGAATGGTCAAATTCTCACACTTCAAGTTGATTTTCCATGGGTGCCGCCATCTTGCTCTCACTGTAAAGGAATTGGACATGGGAATCGTCTTTGTCCCAACACAAAAGCCATCTGGGTCCCGAAGGAAAAGAATAGTAAGCTGCTTGTTCACACAAAAGTTACGAAGGATTCTCCAGTTGGTGCAGAAGCTGAGAACCCATCATCCTCTTTAACCCAACCCTCTCCTTCCCAACCAATAAAGGACCTTCCCTCAACTGCTTCCCAACCCTCTCCTACCTAGCCAGTAAAGGAACTCCCCTCAACTACTACCTCAAAATCTGTCCAGGTGTAGAGTGATTTTATTGCACCAAAAAAATCATCAAAAGCCTCTGCTTCCCCTAACCAACCACAGAACCTTCCTAAAGTCCACCAGAAAAACAAATTTGCACCTCTTACCCTCAGTTATGTATCCAACCCTTCTAACCTGAAAACCCATCAAGAAACCTCTGCTTTCAGTCAGCATGTTTCCCCACCTTTTTCTCCTAACAATCATCCACCTTTGTGTCCCTCTTCCGATCTTTTCCCTGAAATTTCACAGCCCATTTTACTTCCAGTTTTAAACCTGTCATTGCCTTGTGAGGGAACTCTCTTACCTATGGGAGTGAACCCCAAACCATTCCTATGAATACTTGCGCCTTTTTTTGGAACGTCCGAGGACTCAATGACTCGGATAAACATAGGCCTTTTGCTACTTGGCTATCTATTAATAAGCCAATATTCGGAGCTATTCTAGAGACACACATCAAGAAGACAAATCTGAACCAGTTGTTAAATGTTACCTGCCCAGGATGGAGTTTTCTGTCTAACCATGATTCGGATGATGACGGCAGGATAATCCTCATCTGGAAGCAGCCGGCCTCTATCAAACTCATTCATCAATCACGCCAACATATTACCTGTGAGGTTGAAATTGCGGGTAGTCAGAAGTTTTATCTATCAGCAATTTACGCAGCAAATAGACAAGAGGAAAGAGTGGACCTGTGGTGTGAACTCATCTCAACTCATAGCAGTTTAAACCTTTCAAATTTGCCTTGGGTCATTTGTGGTGATTTTAATCAAGTCATAAGTCATGCTGAACACTCATCAGCTGCTGTCAACTGTATGACTTCGGATATGGTGCAACTTCGAGATACTTTCCACCAGCTGGAAGTCTTTGATCTGAACCACAGTGGGCCAAAATATACATGGACAAATAAGCGACCAGCTCTACCCATTGGAAAGAAGTTAGATAGGCTTCTAGTAAATCACAATTGGATCTCTGCTTACCCAAACAGTGCTGCTACCTTCTTACCCCCTGAATTCTCTGACCATTCCCCTTGCATCCTCAATCTAGCCTGCCCTTTGCCTATCTTTGGAACAAAGCCTTTTCGTTTCTTCAATTTCCTAACCAAGCATCCTTCCTTCGCTTCAAAGGTAGAGGAGCATTGGATTCACGCTAGAAACTCACTGCCTCAAGAGTCAAGCCTGACCATCCTGAGTGTGAAACTGAAATTATTAAAGCAAACTCTAAAGACACTAAACAAAGAAAACTTCAGCGATATTCAAAAAAGAGTGTTTGAGGCTAACTGTTTGCTTCAAAATGTGCAGGTTCAGGCGTTACAAAGCCCATCACCACAACTGTTTCAAGAGGAGAAAATTTTATACAAAAAATGGAACAATTTGAGAGAAATTGAAGAGGCATATTTCAGGCAAAGATCTCGTATAAATTGGTTAAAAGAAGGAGATCAAAACAGTGCTTACTTCCACAGGGTTACTCAGGCTAGAAACTCTTTTAATGCGATCCACTCTCTCTTACTTGCCTCAGGTGAACTAGTTACTGTTCCTGATCAGATTAGTAAGCTTGCAGTCGACCACTTCAGCTCAATCCTCAGCCCTTCCTCTCTTCTGCCGATTGTTTGTCCTCCTGCGTGGTTTCAAAGTCTCTCAAACTTCAGGTGCTCAACAGAAATGAAACAATCTATATCTAGACTTCCAACAAGCTCAGAAATTGCAGAGATAATACAAAAGTTAAACCAGAATAAAACACCAGGCCCCGATGGACTTACATCAGCGTTTTTCAAATCTGCTTGGAGTATTGTTGGTGATGATGTCATTGCTGGTATCTCACACTATTTCCAGAGTGCCTTCATGCCGACAGCAACTAACGCAACGATTCTGTCTCTAGTTCCCAAGCATCCTGGTGCATCTCAAATTTCAGATTATCGGCCAATATCTTGTTGTAATACAATATATAAGGTCATAGCCCACCTCCTAGTTTCCAGACTTAAGCCGTTGTTGCCAAGCTTTATCCTGAAAAATCAAACAGCGTTCGTTAAGGGAAGATTGCTTTTGGAAAACTCATTACTTGCCGGTGAATTGGTTAATGGATATCATAGATCAAAAGGAAAGAAAAGGCTAACCCTAAAGATTGATATTGCTAAGGCCTTTGATACAATTAGATGGGACTTTATTCTAAACGGTTTAAGAGGTATTGAGATTCCGGAGATGTTCATCAGATGGATTAAGGGTTGTGTCACTACTGCTTCGTTTTCAGTCGGGTTTAACGGTTGTGTTCACGGGTTTTTCAGAAGTAAACGTGGAATTCGGCAGGGCGATCCTATCTCCCCATATCTTTTTGTAATGGCTATGAACTACTTGTCGCTTCTTTTGGACAAAGCAGCAGAGGAAGGCAAATTTGGGTATCATCAAAACTGTGAGGAAGAAAGATTAACTCACCTCTGTTTCGCAGACGATTTACTTATATTTACGGATGGCACCATTGATTCTGTGAAAAGCATTCTGGCCATTCTCCAGGAATTTCAAAACGTCTCGGGCCTTGCCATAAGTCTACAAAAAATGTGTTTTTATTCCTCTTGTTTATCAGAAGAGGAGATAGAGGAAATTGAATTGGAAACTGGTATTAATCATGGCACACTACCTTTCAGATATTTGGGGTTACCGCTCTGTTCTAGGAAGTTAACACTGTCAGATTGTGAGCCCTTGATTCAAAAAGTTAAAGCTAGGCTGAATGGTTGGTCAGCAAGGTCTCTTTCCCTAGCTGGTCGGCTGCAACTTCTCAACTCCATCATTTCCGGCATAACTGGTTTCTGGTGTGCTTCCTTTGCACTTCCAAAGAGGTGTATCAGCCTTTTAAACTCTCTTTGTGGCACCTTTCTATGGAAAGGAACAACAGAATCTAGAAACACGACAAAAGTTTCATGGGAAGTAGTGGTTTTATCAAAAGAGGAAGGTGGTTTGGGAGTTAGAGATCTTACGCTGTGGAACAAGGCAAGTATTGTGCGTCTCATTTGGCTTCTGTTCTTTCGAGCAGGTTCCATTTGGGTAGCATGGTTCCGTAGAAACATCCTTAACGGTTGATTGAGTAATTTCTGGACAGTTAATACCAAACAAAAACACTCGTGGTTAGCAAACAAACTGATAAAAATCAGAGATCTAGTCTACCCTTGGATAAAGCTTCAAGTAAACAATGGTAGAAATTGCAGGTTTTGGTCTGATAACTGGTCTCCTTTTGGCAGACTGACAAAGTTTCTAAATGCAGAACGAGGCAACAGACGAGGAATTCCATTAGACTCGATACTCTCAGAGTTGTATTTAAATGGAATGTGGACGTTACCTGCAGCCAGATCGGATGAATTCGTAACCCTCCAAGCATACTTGACCACCGTGCATTTAGACCAGAATGAAGATACATACTCATGGTGGATCAACGACAATCTGAAGCACAAAGCAACTACCACCGCAATTTCCTGTGCCTTACGAGAAGAGAAACCAAAAGTTCAATGGTCCAAGTTAGTATGGTTAAGAGGAGGGATACCTAAGCACAAGATCACCACTTGGCTCTTCTTGTTGGATAGACAACCAACCCGTGATAGATTAAGAGGATGGGGACTTACTACGGATACAATATGCCTTCTTTGCGGCTCAGATTCAGAATCTAGGAATCACATGTTCTTCGAATGCTCATTCAGCTGGGGAATTTGGCAGTGGGTGGGTCACCGATGCGATTATCTACCAATTCAACGATGGGATGATTCTTTGCAGAGCCTTCTCCAATGGCGCGGAAGCTCACTTACTCGTTTTCTTCTTCTACTGGGATGGCAAGCTTCTATTTATTTGTTATGGCAAGAGAGAAATGGTCGGCTCCATCGTCGGATTTTCAGAACACATGACCAAATCTGCTACCAAATTGATCGCCTGATTAGAGATAAGATTGCAAGTCTCAGAAACACAAACGATTCTCGAGCCTCTTCTCTGCTCCAGACTTGGTTTCGGCGTGCTACATAGACACTTTCTCTCTCAAACCCTATATCAGATGTGCTCTGGAAGGCGGTGTCGATGTTTCCAATTACTACGCTCAAGAGATTGGTTCAAAAGTTGGTTGGGCGAATGCTGGTTTTACTGGTTAGATAAACTACCAAACTGGTTACAATTTAATTCTTGGTTCAGATATATGGTTCGAATTGATGATATTAGTCTCTAGATTTTAACTATTAGGTTATCAAATGGGCTTCTTTTGGGCCCTGTAAAAACAGTCTTTTTATCTTTTATATTTGAAAATCCTTTAACAAAAAAAAAAAAGAATATCAAATATTAGATAACATTTAACAAATTTTACTTTGTCTTAATTCGGTTATGATGGCGCCGCCACTAATCAATTTAGATAATGTGGCGCCGATATTTGTCCAATGAAGACATTTTAGTTATTAAAATCTGATGATTAAAGTTCTAAGTAAATCATAGTTTTAAATTTTAATAAACCGATTAAAATCAGTGTGAGGACACATACTATTATCAAGATTCATTTGGTTGTTTATTGGGAAACTTCTTTCAAATTCAAGCCATCTTTGACTTTTTTTAGTATTTTGGTTGGATGTAGATTCAAGGACAAATAATAGACCCGACCATATGTTCCCAAAATTGATTTCTTAACTATCTTTAGCTCTATTGCTATTTTTTTCCTTTTGAGTTAATCACTAATTTATTATGTTGCTATTATATGTAAAAGAAATTAATGGATTAAAGAAAGAAACATACAATTTTGGGTTGCACATTTTATCCAAAATTCGAATACGAAACCGAATTTGAATTGAAATATCCGAATTGAATCTGATCTTGAACTAAAAGTACCAAACATGTCTTAGCCTCAAGTAATTCAGATTTGAGACAAAACCTAAACTCAATCCGAATTCAAACGGGTATCATAAAACCTTGAAAATCCGAGTCCAAACCCAAGTCCAAAATATGAATATGTATTCTAAGATATCTAAATACTCAAAAAGTATCCAAAATAAACACCAGAATTGATCTGAGAACAATGTTCACTGTTTAAGTATGTTTATAAATTTATATGGTCTTTATATGTACTCAGTTGACAGCCCATTTGTGATGGTCCTTAGTGTGGGCTTGGTCACTAGTGGGTTTAGTACTTAATGGACCTTGTCACGATAAGTGCACAAAAAATAAATGGACAAATGGATTTGGGCAAATAGACATTGGACAGTCCAATTCCCAAGCTATAGAGAACATGAAAATATCCAAAAAAACTTAAAATATCAGAAAAACCTGAAACACACGAACTCTAATTACTCAAACCTGAGCCTACTCGAACTGAATATAAACCAAAAATTAAAACTATTCGAACGGATATTGTAAGACTGGAGTTCGAAGTCTATATCCGAATCAAACCCGAACGGAATCAGTTTGGTACCGAACGCCCGTTTATAATACAATAGTTTTGGGAGTAATTTGAGAGAATTATAACTAGCCCATAAGTAAAGGTCCATTACTAGCCCTAATATGATTTGTTATTGGTCTGCATAGCGAGGACAACGTCACAATCACAATACAACCCTAATCTTCTTAATAATGTACGGTGCAGATTCGATGCCTGAATAAGAACACCGTACGTCGCGCGTAGCAGATATAGACCCGATCGAACTCTTGTTCTAAATCTTTTCAAGTACCTAAGACATTAATCTCCCAGTGTCGCTTGCGTGAGGAATGAATCAAGAGTCAAGAGCAAGGCCATAAAAAGACGAAATCGAAGAAGCAAAGAGAATCTGGGAAAAGTGAAATCGACCGATCTCTAATGTCTCTGACATGCGTAAATATGTCCGAGGATGTCTGGTTGACTTGCCTCACCCACGCATTGTCCACCGAGACCGAAGAAATCATGGGTCTTCTTCTCGGCGACATCGAGGTTCCAATTTTCCATTTTCTTCGTTTCTCGTTCGAATTTGTAATTGCCCTTTTGCCATGTCTTGGAACCTTTGATTTGAGTATTGGTCGTTGTTGGTTTTGGGAAATTGATTTAGTACTCGAAGAACGGAAGTGCCACGGCTTTGATTTGGGGAGCATCGCCACAGTCACGCTCTGATCGCCAGAAAGATAGAGTAGAAACCAACCCTGAACAGCTCGCTGCTGCTTCTGCTCAGGCTGATATATCCTTCCTTAAAGTTTCTATCTTTCGTAGATTGATCGAATCATCTGTTTGTATATGCTTTAAGGGTAGTCTTTTCTTAACTAAACTCGACACAGAATGACCATATCAACTGGCAGAACCACACGGGTTATTGGATGGTACCACTCCCATCCTCATATTACCGTTCTTCCTTCCCATGTCGGTATGTTCGATCATTGTAACTTAAGCAAGTAAAATTACTGCATATGATGCTTTTGTGATGTTTTTAGCTAGTTTACGGTTCACTGGTTTAGTCATATATATGTCTTGCTTCGGCTGCAGATGTTCGAACACAAGCAATGTATCAGCTCTTAGATTCTGGGTTTATTGGCCTAATTTTTTCTTGTTTTAGTGAAGATGCAAACAAGGTTAGTAAGGAACTGTGGGTTTTAGGAAGTTGAAACTTACTAAGATAGTTCTTCTCAGCTTGGATGCATTGATGAATTGGCTTAGTTGATGTTCCCAGATTGGTAGAATTCAAGTTATCGCTTTCCAGTCCTCTGATGGAAAGCCGAATACTACTCCTAAACCAACAAGCCTGGTCCTCGCAAATAAAGATTCGGTCATCGATTTAGAATCTTCGTTAAGTTCTTCTGACTCGTTATACCAGAGATCCTCTTCTGCTCGGGGAGACAATCCTGAGCAAGACATTAGTGATACAGCTACAACTCCCGGATCCAGGGTCTGAAATTCTCTCTCCCTCGCTCTCGCTCCCTCTATAGCATCTACTGTAGCTTAATGAAAGTTGTCAAATTATTAATTGTGCATAGTGCTCTTGTTTGAAGCATCTACTGTAGCTTAATGAAAGTTGTCAAATTATTAATTGTGCATAGTGCTCTTGTTTGAAACTCTGGCAGCAATCATGTATTTCTGACTGAACATTTTGTTGATATATAGACATTAATGTGTCTGTATGGCTGAGTAGGGTGGAGGAAGAGTTTCAGATTTTGGGGCTTTCTTTGTTAACAATGCTGAGGCAAACAGCAGTAGAGATGGAACAAGTGGAAACTACAGCTCAGGCAATCTCAGCAGCTCAGCTATAGAAATCGACCCATTGGACATGTCTGAAAGCATGCAAGAAGCGATGTTCCGTTCAAATTTAGAAACCAGGTTTTGCTCGACATGCATGTTCGGGCTTATAAACATTACTTTGATCTTTTACTTAGTTACTTAAGCGAATATTACATGCAGCGGTGTAGGGTATGTTAGAAAAGAAGTCCCTCTTCATGTTTTGCCGGCATCATCCCTTCTTCAATCCAATTCACCTTTAGCATCTTTTAAGGATCTGCAGCGAGTGCTTTACGAGGAGGAAAGAGCAGCGTTCCACCAATCTGTCCTGCAAAACATGAGGTTTTCAATTCAGATTTATTTTTTACATCTTAGTCATTCCTAATCATAGAGATTGAGAGCAAAGTTCTTGACGTTTCTTCTATAGAGACGGGAAAGTTCATCCTCTTGCTTTCATTCACAACACATCGACATATCAGGCTTCCATATGCAAGCTGATCGAATACTGGTTAGTATAGTGTTTTAAAACATTATATTCGTGGTTTTGTCATTTTTTGTGTATTTTCCTCGCACGGGCTTCAATCTTTTGCAGCCTGAGTCCCGCCATTAACACACTTCAAGATAGGCTGAGGGAGAACAAGATCAGAGTACGTTTCTCCTCATAAGCTCTCTGTCATAGATACTGTGTGACTCTCGGTTGGGTTTCAAAATTGAGTGTTGTGCAGTTAGGAATGCTGATGGATGAAGCGGAGATTCTGGAAGCGCAGAAACTTAAGGGTGTAGTAGACAAGAGTGGCGGACCATCTCGCCTGGTTCAAGGTTCTGGGAGCAGAAGCAGAAGAGGATCCTAGAGATCTCTGAGTAAAGGTTAAGGCATATATATGCCTTCCTCTATGTGTATGTTTGCTATTTAGAGGTCTGTTTTCTTACAATTGTACCATATCCAGACATCTCTTCTTGGTTCACACATATGTAACAATAATATATTTTTGTTATGTAAAATTTGGCTTCTTCCTAGAGGTGGATGATGTTATATATGTATGCACATTCATAATGAAAACGAGCTGCAAAAGAAAAACAAACAGTAACTAGACATTCCTTGATTGCAAAGATTGAAACTTAGAGAAGCTTTTTGTTCTTCAAGAGTAAAAAAGTTGTGTCTAAATGAGTAGTGAGTTCTTTCTAAGTTAGCTGAATCTTTTGGTGAGTCATAGTGGTTAAGAGAAAGGGCCTTAGTTAGATGTGAAACATCGGATGATTCTCCTAACATCGGTTCGTACGGAGAGAAATGCAGAGAGTGAAGCGAGAAACAAGGTTGGGTAGAGACGAACACCGTGAGCCGAGTCGAATAGAAGAATCTCTCTGACGAGGCCCCAGTAGATCAAAAGCGTACCGATGAAGCTAATCCTAGTGGGTTTGAACAGGCTAAGCAAAGCTCCTAGCAGACATAAACAACAACCAGCAAACACCTGAAGAGCAAAAACAAAAAGAAAGATGAAAGACCTCAAACTTAATGACATTGTTGAATGAGCAAATCTGGAGAGAAACAGACCTCAAGATGATGGATATCGGTTGAAAAAGAAGATGCACTTGTGTCGTAAGAGTGTGAGAAGATGGCGTAGGAGGGGAGGCCGGAGCCAGCAAGAAGGGACTTAGCAATGGCACCAGGGTAAAGGAGGAGCTTGACAAGAGATGAAGGAAGAAATTGAGTGGCAATCAAAGGAGAAGACAATACCTCTAATGGTGTTTGACAGCTCTTGTTCCAGCACGTTACTCTGATATACAACACGTTAGAGACAAAACAATAAACATATAAGATCTCATGGGGTCTGTTCTGTCTTAAATCCACAAATGTTGCTCCCCTAAACAATGTCTGTATACAAATCCACATCTGGGGCTTTGTTTACAATGGCATTATCCGTAAGATAATGAGAGAAAAAAAAAAACCTGAAAAGAGGAATTTGGAAGACGATGATGAAGGCATAAAGAGAGGAAGCAATAGCAGAGATTAGCGATGCCCATTTCTTGGAAACACCCATCTTCTTCTTTTTCTTCTTCCCACGAAAATTTTTCTAAAGAAATTTATGTAATGTAACCCTCCTCAACCCCCACGATTTTCCAGTATATGTAAATTTCCATTTTTTTAACTAAAAGCCACACAAAAAAATGAAAGTTTGTTTGGTCTCTCAAGTGCTTAATGGTAATAATAAATATGAAATGTTCATGTTTATAACCACTTTTGATAGTTTGTTTTAGTAATAGTATAGAATTATGTGTATGGATTTGAAATATACAGACATTTTACAGACAGGTCATGAGTAAGGAAAGAGAGTGATACTATCAAATACTGAGTATATGACAACAAGAATCCATTCAGAGAAAGTATATATAACATGAGTTGGGGTAATGGTATGGTATGAATGAGGTTTTCATGTTATAGAAAGGCTTATATGTAAATGTAAGCCATTCTTTTTTAACCGGAACAACACCATACGCCGTCGTCGCCGCTTCTTCTTCTAACCTGTCAGCTCCTCCATTTGTCCCTGTTTATTCAACATTCCCGGTTATTTTAAAAGAGATCGTTCTTCATTTTTATATGACTTGGCAAACGTATGGGAACAAAAGACTGACCCGAGCAATGTAAGGTTCCGCATCAGTTCGTTTGAGGAAATGCATAGAGTGCCGAGCAAAGTTTGTTGTTTTGTCATTCAGCACTATTCCTTCCTCTATATCTTCCAATACCCTCACCTTTATGTACGGATCTTTTGGAGGCACCATATCCTTACATATGAGATCCAAAAAAAGGAGATCATTACTTTTTATAATGTTATGATGATATCCAGAAGCCAAGGAATTGTTGTGGAGAGACGATACTTACGACATTCAACTCCATCCCTACTTTTCCCATGTACGATTTCAGAGCTATTGAATGGTTCTTGAAAT
Organism: Anastatica hierochuntica; assembly: GCA_900406275.1. Lineage (NCBI taxonomy): Eukaryota > Viridiplantae > Streptophyta > Magnoliopsida > Brassicales > Brassicaceae > Anastatica > Anastatica hierochuntica. Next base: position 6,811 of record OVAN01002341.1, on the reverse strand, counting down.
ACTCCTTCTCTTGTATCGTGAGCTTCTCTTGGATTTCACGGGGAAGTTCCAGAAGTTCAAGTCCTACTCTCCACGCCAAATCACGCACTATTTCTGCCCTATTGTAACTGCACACACACCAGTTGTTTTACAAAACCTGTGTGTTTCTGATTTTGGTAAAGACAAAAAAAAGTGGTTCTCGGTTCTTACACATAAGCCATGAGGCAACGCTTGTTCCGGATCAAAGAAAGGTGATGAATGAGCGCTCCATAATGGTCTGCGTTCCTATTGTTCTGAACATCCAAACCTTCTTGTTGCATTTTCCTGTGAAAGTGGAAACATCAAACTATCAACCATTCACGAGTAAGCCGTTTTCTGATTGATTAATCAAATACCTTATCAAGGATTGGATAAGATGGTGATTCTGATCACATTCTTCGATTGTCTCGTCGAAGAGCTTGCTCTGTTAGAAATACAAAGAACAGATGTAGTAACTAATAAGCCTACAAGCAAGAGATGAATCTAAGAGAAAGTGAAAGCAATCACACAAGCACCAATGTCTTGTCTCCTCAATTCCCAACTAAAATCTAATAATTTAGTAGTCACCTAAAATCAAAAATCAAGAGGCCTAACTTTGCTAATTCGTAAGATTACAGAGGCACTGAGAATTTGAGAGGTTGAAGGACTTACGTTAAAGGGTTTGAGTTGCCCTTTCTCTCCGGTCGCAAAATCTTTCACAAGTTGATACCCTTTTCTCCCGTACATGTTGAAATCTCTCTTCTGCTCTCTCTCTTAGTCGAGCAATTCATCAAACACCTGGCGTGCAAAATGCAAATTCTCGGAATCAGAGAACGTAGCTCTCTCTCTCTCTCTCTCTCTCTCTAAGTGTGAATCGAGCCTAGTAGGGTGAAGACGAGTGCAAATCTCCGACGGAACAGAGTCAACTCTCGTGGCATCAATGGCGGCAGCTCTTATGGGAATTTTGGCGGGAATCAAATTGGTCTTAATATTTTTTTAGCGCCATACATTGTACTGTAGTAAGTATTGTTAGAAGAAGAAGAAACCATCAGTTTGGGCCTTATCATTGTTATTTTTGTATTACCCAAACAACACACTCAGTAAATACTTTTTGTATTATACTGGTTCTTGAAAAGAATCGCTACTTTGGGCTTTAGCATTCATTAAAATATTTCTTTTATTTCTACCAAACCGAAACTGAACCGAACCGAAGTTAAAAAATAATCGAACGGTTCCAATTTTTGTAAATTGAGAAAACTGGAAACGAAGGGTTAACCGAAAAAACGACAATAACTAAAAATATTCGAAAATATACCTTAAAATATCCGAACATACCATAAAATAAACAAAAAAAACTCAAAAAACATCCAATACTAATACCCAAGGCTTTATTTCTCACTAAACACAATGTCATTTCACGTGGAAAAATATTATTGGTCACAACTTTGCGTATTCCAATTTTCTCTCTGGTTTGGTGTATTCGGAAGAGGACAAAAAGAATAAGTTAGGGGGTGATTGTTTTGGACTGTGAAGACTTTTAATTTATTTGAAAGTCTTTACAATTATTATTTTACCAATCATAATGTAACTTTCCTAAAAATATTCAAAATTCCTAAATTCTCTCACAGTTCAACTTCTCATTTTTCCCTTCTACGCTTGTTATTTTCTAAAGTCAAGTTTACATGACTTTTTTTTTTAAAGTCACAGCCTTAAAAGTTAAAACCAATATTTAAAAAAATCTAACAGTAACAGTCAATAAATAAAAGTCCTAAACAATCACCCCCTAGATTTGTACAAGCAATTGCGACAAAAAAAAAGATTATCGGGATTTCTAGCTCTGGTGGTAATGGGCTCACGGTTGTGAGTTCTGCCACCTAGGTTTGAATCCCGGCCAGTGGAAATCTCACATGCGGCTTTTAGCGCCCCAAGAACGAAGGTTTGGTTGTGTCCCTGGGACCGCGAGCCCCTTGTGCTGACAGGATAGCGTGGACCGCTAGGACCCTTAGAATCCCTACCTGCTAGTTTGGACTAATCCCGTGAGGGCCAGGACACTGGGGTTATCAAAAAAAAATTGTACAAGCAGACAAACTTATGTAATGGAGACATCATCCGCATGACTTTCTCGAGTATTGTTTGGATTCATCTTGAGTTGTATATTAACATGGAAGAACAAAATGATTGGCATCTTCTAAGAAGAAGCTACTGTGCCTCCTACTCTACACCCAGTTTCCAGTTCCATCACTATTGTACAAAAGAACCTCAAGGCAAAAACTTTTAAAGAAATGAATCCTTTCACTTTCGTTGTCCGGTGATAAATGTAGCAACTTTTTTCCATTTTCATTCAAAACATTACAAAATGGATTTAAGGGGGAGCAACTGTTTTGAGCTTAAAGGAGGGACTTGTTTGTGTACTAAACCCATAATCAACTTAGCCAGGTAGATTTTGTCCTTTTTCACTAGCCAATCGAGCAATGCATCGACTGTCTCCAAGTTTGGGTACCACTTCTTTCTCATACAATCCTTACACATCGTATAACCCAAATCAAACTTTCCTGTCTTACACAAGTAATGTATCATCGCCTGGTAGATCTTCACATTCGGTTTGTAACCTTGACCATGCATCGCTCTATAAACCCTTTCTGCCATTTCAGGGAACCCCACAAGGAAAAACCCTTTGATAACCATGTTATATGATATGTTGTCCGGTTCTATGTTGAGTTTTAGCATCAACATCAACAGATCATTTGCATCCCAAGCGCGTCTCATATTCACTGAAAATTGAATCCTAACATTAAAGGTAGTGAGATTAGGCCTACAGCCCTTGAGCACCATAAGGTTCTTATCAACAGAATTCCACACATTTTGTCAATCATCCGACATTAAGAGACACTTAAGTGCTCTGTACTCACCGCAACAAAACGTAGTAGTTGAAAGGCGAAATAGAATCCTTCTAGGCATGACAAGGAGATTACTAAAACACATGAAAGTTCCTAACTATCTTTGGGGAGAAGCTGTGAGACACTCTACGTATCTCATAAATCGAGTCTGGATAAGGGTACTGGAGTCTCAAACACCTTATGAAGCTTTTAAAGGTAGAAAACCAAATGTTAGACATGTATGCATCTTTGGGTATGTTTGTTATGCTGAATTCGAGACTCCTCACCTAAGAAAGCTAGATGATAGATCACGAGTGTTGATACATCTTGGAACTAAACCTGGCTCAAAAGCTTACAGCCTATTTGATCCCTCAGAACGGAGAATCATAGTAAGTAGAGACATGAAAATTGCATTTCTCCATGGTGAATTGAAAGAAGAGGTTTATGTCATTCAACCTGAAGGATATGTGACAAAAGGAAGTGAAGATAAAGTGTACAAATTATCTAAGGCACTCTATGGACTGAGACAAGCACCCAGAGCATGGAATAATAAACTCAACACAATTCTCAAAGAACTTAACTTTATCAAGTGCACTAAGGAACCATCATTGTATCGGCGAACGGAAGAGGGGCATCTCCTTGTGGTAGCCGTATATGTAGACGATCTACTTATCACGGGCTCAAACCTAAAGATGGTAAACGAGATTAAGGCTGAGATGTCTACTAAATTTGAGATGAGTGATCTTGGTAAATTCACATATTAGCTAGGTATTGAAGTACATCAGTATGAAGGAGGCATTACATTGAAACAAGAAAGGTATGCCATGAAAATCTTGGAAGAATTTGAGATGAATGAGTGCAACTCGGCGCATGCTCCCATGGACTCAAATATGAAATTGTCAAAAGCTCAAGGGGAAAAGTGTATTGACGAAAGGAAATACAGAATGAGTATATGTTGTCTGTTGTATTTACTTCATACTCGTCCATATCTTTCTTACAATGTTGGAATACTGAGCAGGTATATGCATGAACATAAGGAGTCTCATGGGGTAGCAATGAAGCATGTCCTAAGGTATCTACGAGGAACCATCTCCTTTGGCCTTACATATCAGAGAGCAAGCACGGTGGAGTTACATGGTTTCTGTGACAGCTCTCTTAACGTGGATATGGATGATGGAAGAAGCATCACCGGTCACATTTTCTACCTTAATGATAGTCCAATCACCTAGTGCTCACAAAAGAAAAAAATTGTAGCTTTGTCCTCATGTGAAGCAGAGTTTATGGCTGCCACAAAAAGAGCTAAACAGGCGATGTGGTTGTTCGAACTTCTCAAAAAACTCACCAACAAAACGCATGGGAAGGTGGCGATTCATATTGACCATAAGTCTGCAATAGCACTAACCAAGAATCCAGTATTTCACGGGCGAAGTAAGCATATCCACAAAAGATATCATTTCACCCGAGAATGTGTCGAGAACGAGCAGATTGAAGTAAGACATGTTCCAGGTAAAGAACAAAAGGCCGACATTCTGACAAAGGCGCTTGGAAGGATTAAGTTCAAAGAAATGAGAGATCTCGTTGGTGTTCACGACTTGGAGAATGCAACTTCAAGCTTAAGGGGAAGTATGTTGGCATAAACTTGAAGCTTGGGGCACAAGCTAAGAAGAATCCTTATCCTTTTGTGTTTTGTTATTATCTTTTAGTATTTGTTTTAGGAGTTATCTAAAACAAGAGGGCTTTTCCTATTAGGATTAGGATTATGTTTTAGGTATAAATAAGGATCTGTCGAGCTATGATAGATCATAAATTTTCGAGAGGGAGAGCTTTTAAAAGAGAGAGTTTTAAGAGCTTTGAAGTTGTGTTTTGGTTTTTAATAAAATAGAGATATTCTTTTGTTAAATTGCTTAAAACGTCTTCATATTGTGATCGAGATTATACTTACAAGTCAAGTCAAGAGACAACACTATAATGTAGCTTGGGTTGAACAAAAGGGGCATCGAGAGAGAGGAAAGAATCAATCTAATCCGCCAAAGAAAAGTCAATAAGTCTTTTCGAAGGTACGTAGCTATTTCAGTCTAAACTTACAAAATGTGGATTGGATTTTTACTCTACAGAAAATGTATGAGATGAGATGTGGATATATATTTGTAATAATATTAAAATCTTATTGGGTAAACTCAATAGAGTAATAGAATAAGGGAAAAGGGTCGGTATCAACTTTTATTTTTTTATACACGAACAGAGACACAATGTATTATCTTACCTGAACAATTTTAACATTCAAAATGGTGCATGAACTTTAATTATAATGTTGAAATCTGAGTGTCGAAATCTAAGTTAATTGTAGCATAAGTTAGTTAAACATTAATTACAGTTATTAGACGGCTATCGTCGCATCGCTTGGACGTCTAATGACCAAAATAATGTCGTTTCGGTTGTCAAAAGACAACAAAAATTAAATGAGTTCGTCTGTACTTTCAAAGTAAATACATCTAAATATTTCATTTTATTGACTTTTGACAACTGAACGATGTCCAAACGATGTCACGGTAGCCGTCTAATAATCGCATTAATCGTTTGACTAACTTATGTTACAGTCAGCTTAGATTTCGACATCATGATTAAATTTCATGTACTTTTAAAATTTTGAAGTTGTTTTGGTAGGATACCGTGTGTTTAATCTTCTATAAAAAGAAATAATTGAAATTGCACAAATTGAAATATGTCTTTCCCTAACAGGGTACCCACAAAATTTGCCTTAATTATATAAACATGTAATTCAAATGAAATTGACATTTTCACGCCAAAATAGTGAATCTTCATTAAAACCGCAAAACTTTTTTGTCAAAACCACGAACTTTTGTCAAAACCGCAAATTTTTTTTTGTCAAAACCGCAATTTTTCGCCAAAAACGCATATTAATAATTAGTATATATTGCTCCATCACCAAGATATGTTTTTGTATATGTAAATGGAAATGAATTTTATAACATCCATAAAAAAGATGAGAGTAAGATGTAGTGGAACATGCACGTATCGTTTTCTTCTCAGAGGTTCGAAAGAAACCCTCTCAAAAATGTTATTATCTACAGAATGCAATTAATCCATATACATATAGCGTGACAAAACCACAAAAGACAGATCGAGCCAGCCACTTGGTAAAAAAAGCCACGAGAGTGAGTGATGAAATAATATAACGTGAAGCACCGAGATAGATCTCTCTCGGATCAAAAGCTAGAATACTCTTACTTGCAAAAGTAAGAGTCAAAATACTCTCCCATAAATTAGACATATTGTAATTTAAAAGAAAACGAAATAATTGTAAAATGATCAAAAAAGGGCATTGTTGATTATTTACAGATCCAACCAGGGTTAAATGGATACCCCATATCCAAATCCAAGATCCGAATGGATACCCTATTATATTTACAATCTAATTAAAAAAAAATCAGTTTCTTCTTTTTTTTCTCGACGAAACCAAAGAAGAAGAAGTTTTCAAACGAAGAAGAAGAGTAAAACTTGGAGTGATTTGCATAATTTGAGTAAGTATAATCTCGATTTAGAGTTGTTTTCTTTGATTTCGAAGCTTAACATTCAAATTTAGGGTTTGATTTTGAGGACTCACGGGTTTAAACTATAGAGATTAACTTTGGTTTTGGGTTTTCAATTTTGAAAGTTGTGAAGATGGTTAAAACAAAGAACTTAAAACCCACACTAGAGAAAGGGAAAGAGATCGAAGAGGAGGAAGAGAAGTCGAAATCGATAGGGGAAGGGAACTCGGATTCCGAAGAAACGAAAACAGATTTTGAACCGAAAGGTGACGAAGGTGACACCGAAGAAGGGGTAAGTCTTTAAAAAACATGAAATACTAAGTAAGATTAGGCACATTGTTCGTTGATATTGTGTAATAAAAAAGTAATACTTGGTAAGTTTTGGTG
>OVAN01002340.1:0-34049 GCA_900406275.1 Anastatica hierochuntica | reverse complement strand
AATATGGGCTTGTGTCAAGCCCAATAGGCTATTGGTTATGGCAGCCATAAAAAAGGTTCATAACATTTGTAATAAAAATAATATATTTTTATACAATAAGTTAAATTAACATCAATCAGAGTGATTATTAGGTACAATATTAAGTTATATAATATTTTAAAATATTTAAATTTTATTTTTCAGTTTGATTTAAAATTGTTATATAAATATATAGTTTATATTAAAAATTTCATTATATTTTATAGAATTTTCCATCATTTGCCATTATATTGATTAAAAATTTTTAATTAAGTAACAATCTTTAAAAAAATTTTGATGGAGACATAAAATTTTAACACTCATTTTCTTTCTCTGTCTTTTCAGTTAACATATAAAAAGATGTTATACTCGTATCTAGCAATTATCTTTAGAATAGTAAGCAAATAATTTGCTCGAGAAATGAGAGGCCTACTCGTGCGAGCAAAACGTGGCTACCCACTAAACCATGTAATTAGTGATTACGCTAATTCATTTATTTAAAAGAATAATTTTTGCTAGAAACAAAAAAACATTCTTAGACATTTTTTTAATGAGAAATCATTCTTAGACATTAAAAACTAATAAATAAGTACATGTATAGTACAAATATTAGCATAGGCAGCAAAAAAACAAAATTAAAGGTCCAAATGGTAGTGGGACAATGGAATAAGTTGAAAAAAAGGAAAAATGACGAGTGGAATAAAAATGGGTTGAATAATAATATTGAGAGGAAAAAAATGAATGAGAGGAATAATCGCATAGGAGTAATAAATGGTAACTATTTAGAGGAATACAGATGAATAGAGAAAAATAATATCAAATATATTAACATTAAATTTAATAATTAATAAAGATAAATTTGACAAAAAATAAATTCTAATAAAGTTTGTTTTTTATTCCAAAATTCTTATTTATAAAGAAAGTATCGTTTGATTTTATTTAATAATATGTTAGAAGTTATTGAATTTTTTTAAAATAATATCTTCAAATTTGAAAAAACAATCTAATTGTCTTAATTGAATATTCAAACTGATAAATATTGTCTTTGTCGAGTGTTATGTCACTATATTAACTTAGATATTCCTAAATTTTAGTGAAATTTGTGAAATAAAAAATGATTTTATTAAATATAAAAGAAGTTACGCTTGTTTTTTGGGTTTCTCTCATTCTTAGTAGAGTAACAAAATCTAGCAGAAAATTAAGTTTTTCAACTATTATGTAGAATTTACCATTTTTTCCACAAATGTATTTAATGTGTGAATGGTGTAATTTTGGCCGAACAAGATGGAATAACTAATTATGCTAAATTTTTTTTCCTCTAAATGGTCATCCATTTGTACCCTAAATATGATAAAGACATTTTATATTTTGTAATATATTTTATTTTGCTCATAAAATTGATATGTAAAAATATAAATGGTTTCTGCAAAAAAAAACTTTCTAAGTGGTTTTTTTTAGTAGATTAAACCGCAAACTTGGAAATCCCTTGATCAACCGACTCAACCCCCATCTGATGGTTAACCTGCAATACAAGACACCGTATATCGATGACGTGATAGTGTTACACGTCTGGTTAACTTTTAACGAAACCACAAAACACGTTGTTTATGTGAAAGAAATGACATGGTTTTTTGTTCTCGTCATGTTAAAGTTAGAAAACGATAAGTTGTTTAATTTTTCAAAGCATAAGCAAAGATCAAAGAAGAAAATCAAAAATAGGGTGTACAATCAAAATTTCGGGGGTTTGATTTCTTTTTGATTTATCTCCTCTTTCATTTCGATCTTCGTCTAGGGTTTCTATTTTTGTTTGTAAATATGAATGAAATGTATATTAACATCAAGAGCTCGAGCTACATTATATACAAGATTGATCCTATATTCTAGTGATTCTCTAAGATTACATTAGTTATGATACACAAGAATATTAACATATCGTAACTATTTCTATACGCCCCCACAAGATGGACTGAGGGAAGAGAGACCAATCTTGCGACACAACGGTAGGAACTTGGAACGAGGTAACAACTTGGTCAGTGCATCGGCAAGTTGATCAGCGGAAGACACATCAAAGAGCCGGACTGCACAAGATCGCGAATTGCATGATAATCAATAACAACATGTTTCATTCAAGTATGAAATACTGGATTTGCGCATAGATATGTAGCTCCAATGTTATCACAATAGATAACTGGTGACTCAGTAGGTGTGAAACCAAGCTCAGCGAGTAAAGAGAGTACCCATTCTACCTCCGAAGAAGTATTCGAAACTGACTTGTATTCAGCTTCCGTAGAAGAACGCGCTACTTTCTTCTGCTTCTTCGACGACCACGAGACAAGATGATTGCCAATGTATACCAAGTATGAGCCAGTAGATGTGTAATCATCTCTGCCTCCAGCCCAATCTGCATCCGAAAAAGCGTGAATCTGTAATGAACTTGATGCCGAGAAAAACAAACCCATTTTCTTTGTGCCACAAAGATATCGCAGAATACGTTTCGCAACAAGCTAGTGATCTTTCCTTGGCGCATGCATATATTGTGAAAGCTTATTAACTGCATAAGAGATATTCGGCCGCGTGAACAGAAGATACTGTAGGTTGCCTATAACCGAACGATACTCAGATGGATCGGCTAGAAGAGCTCCTGATGTAACCGTGAGGGTCGGATTATCAGCCATGGGAGTAGACACAGGCTTTTCTGACACCATATTAGAACGATGGAGAAGATCATTTATATACTTGGTTTGAGTTAGAGTAACTCCAGCTTCGTTCCTCGAAACCTCAATACGAAGAAAATAGCTCAAATCACCCAAGTCTTTAAGTGAAAACTGAGAGGAAAGAACATCAATAAAGCGTTGAACATGCTCAGGAGAATTACCCGTGACAACTATATCATCAACGTACACTAAGACAACGAGTATAATGCCTTTAACTTGAAGAACAAACAATGATGTGTCCGCAACAGAGTTATAAAAACCAGCCTCGACAAGAAAGGTGCGAAGAGCAGTGTACCAAGCTCTCGGTGTTTGTTTAAGACCATAAATCGCCTTGACCAATTTACAGACATAGTCAGGTTTTTCCTTGTCAATGAAACCTAGTGGCTGAGCCATATACACATCTTCATCAAGATAACCTTGCAAAATAGCGTTGTTTACATCTAATTGCCGTAAAACCCATACACGAGCCACTACTTGGCTAATTACAATTTGTATCGTCGAATGTTTAACTAATGGACTAAAGATTTCAAAATAATCAATACCCGGTCTTTGATTGTAGCCTTTAGCTACGAGTCTGGACTTGAACCGCTCAATGGAGCCATCGGCATTGCATTTGATGCGAAACACCCATCTACAACCAACAAGGTTATAGCTTGGATCCGGAGGAGTTAAAAACCACGTACCATGTTGTAGTTGAGAGTTTATTTCATCTCCTATGGAGTTTCGCCACCGCTCATCTTTAAGAGCTTGAATATATGCTTGTAATACTTAACGCATAACGTTGATTTGGTTTCACAATTTGGTTTTTCGACCTTGTTACCATCGAATGTCGATTGTCTGGTTGAGACGAAGACGCAACCGAGAGAGTCTCGAAAGGTAAGAGTCGGTGGTAGAGTTGGAAACAAAGTCAAACAAATTCAACAAATTCTGAGAAGAAGCAGAGAGAGGAGCAGCTGTTACCGATTCAAACGGAGATTGTGCAGCAGGCGATGAAGGCAAGGACGCTTCACCAGAGGGCACGACACCAGGTATGGAGGTAATTGTGGCTGCTAAAGGAGCAACCGACGAACAGAGGTGTGATTGTGACTCTGAAGACAAGACAGGGGAGAGACTTTGTTTTTTTTGAAAAGGAAAAACTATTTCAACAAATTCAACATGTCGTGAAGCATACAAACGTGAGTGTTCAGGGTCATAGCAAAGATAAGCACTTTGACTCAATGAGTAACCCAATAAAAAAACGGAGATGAACGGGAATCAAGCTTATTTGAGGAGTAGGGCCGCAACCATGGATAACATAGACACCCAAAAACTCTAAGTTTCAAAAAATTTGGTTGTTCTTTGAAGAGAAGTTGGAAGGGAATCTGAAAATTTAGAGGTGAGCATGGAAGAAAATTAATCAAGTACACGACAATTGCAAACGCAAACGTCCAATACTCTTGAGGCATATGATCATGAGATAAGAGAGCTAGGTCAGTTTCAACAATATGTCTGTGCTTTCGCTCTGAAATCCCCTTATGCTCAGGAGCATGTGGAGGCGAAGTGCGATGAGATATACCATGCTTCGACAAGAAGGGTGTCAAAGCAAGGAATTCTCCACTATTATCAGAATAAAAGGTTACAATACGAGATTGAAAATGATTCTCAACAAGTTCTTTAAAAAGAATAAACGTTTCAAGAACTTGCGATTTACGTTTCAAAGGATAAAACAATGTACCAGGTGTAAAATGATCAATCAAAACAAGATAGTACTTATACTCATCAAAAGAATGAATCGGTGATGTCCAAACATCACAATAAATAAGTTCAAGTGGTTTTGAAGAAGAAATGGTGTTTGTTCCAAAAGACTGTTTGTGACTTTTATTGATTGAGCACGCATTGCAAACTAAACACCCATGAATTTTGTTTGAAAACGGCAAAGAACAACAAGAAAGGACTCGATTTAGTGTATCAAGAGAACAATGACCAAGGCGTGAGTGCCATTCAACCATAAATGTTTTTACTGTAGAAAGAACTTGAAAATTTGTTGAAGGTGAAACAGAATCCAGCCACTCATACGTTCCATTCATAGTGCGTCCTGTTTTGAGTAGTGCCCCTGTGGTTAGCTCCCTCATCTGATAAGACCACGTATCAAAAGTGATAGAAACACTGTTATCAGCACACGTTTGTCGAACCGACATCAAGTTCTTGTCAATATTAGGAACGTAAAGCACATTATTTAACACAATAGAGCGAGATGACAAAGGAAGAGGCGTAGAACCAGTGTGTGTTATGGCATGACCCAAGCCGTCGGCAATGACTACAACCTCATTCCCTTGATACGGTGAGTGAATGGACAGATTCTGTAGATCTGATGTTACATGATGTGACCCACCAGAATCTAACAACCAAGACGGAGGTTCAGGGAGTGTTTGAGGAACAGCAGTATGAAAGGCACGAGGCTGTACAGACATAGGAGATGACTGATACACCGGAGACTCATTCGCTGCAAAAAGAAGAAACCTGACACATCGTTGCGCATTGTGGCCTTGATTACCATAAGCCTGACACTTTCCCAAATAAGGTTTGGATGGTCGTGGCGAATAGGAAGGACGAGGCAAACGAGCTTTTATACTGTCTTGCATCATAGTTCTGCTGCTTAAAGTTTGTCTTGGATTTTTTCATTGCAACATTCGCTGTTATTGGGAAAGAAGTCGACGACTGTGAGTAGAGAAGAGCAGCTTCTCTGTTGACAAGTTTTTCGTGAAGTTCATCAAAGGTAGGAGGAGACTCGCGACCATTGATTTGTTCTACGATTCCTCTGTAATCATCATCAAGACCATCAAGAATGTATTCAACAATATCCTCATGATCGAGAGGCTTACCTAACAAGGCTAGCTGAACCACTTTTTCTTTACCGATTAAATATATTCATCAATCGATTTCTGACCTTTAGTGGTCTTCTTCAGCTGATCCCTAATTTGCTTTATGTGACCATGAGAAGGTCTGTCATATGTAGATCTCAAGGTGTTCCAAACTTCAAGAGATGTTGTTGAAGTGGATATAAGAGGTTGAAGAGAGACAATAATCGAACCTGTAAAGTAGAGAAGATCAGTTTGTCTTGTCTGCACCAGGCGATGTATGCTGGATTTGGCGTGGTGAGATTGTTAACTTGAATAGTCGTTGATGGAATTGAAGCCTCATCGGTGATGTATTACTTCAGATTATGCCCATCGAGAAAAAAGAGATACTTGGAGACTCCAAGTTATGTAATTTGAGGTTGTGAACCGAGTCACGGAGCTCATGTTGATAGAGAGAATCGGGTTTTGTGGATCGTTGTGGCGTGTTTGATGTCGGTGTGATATTACCAGAAGAGGAGGTTTGTGACATCATGAAAGAGAAGAAAAAGGAAAAATTTAGAGGTGTTGCAGAGATCGTAGCTTTGATACCATGTAAATATGAATGAAATGTATATTAACATCAAGAGATCGAGCTACATTATATACAAGATTGATCCTATATTCTAGTGATTCTCTAAGATTACATTAGTTATGATACACAAGAATATTAACATATCGTAACTACTTCTATATTGTTATATGTCGACGATGTTAGTGTAACCACGAGTTCTAAAACTTGTAGAAAAAGATAAATTCTCGATAAGTTTCAGGCGAAAATGAATTTAGTGTCGGGACTTGAGATTTTGATATCAAAAATAAAAGTTTTCTAATGGCTTAATTGATTAATTTCGAATTATCTTCTGACATTAATTTTAATTTTTTTTCATGGATACATTTTCGATTTTTTAAAGAGTTGGTGAGTATTGAAGTAGTAAGGATGCCTACCATGGAGGCGAACTGTTGAGGTGGGAAAAATGTCAGCTGAAGGTTTAAGATTACAATCGATAAAGACTATTATTATGGGGCACTTTGGCTATAGAAGACAACATGGAAAAGATTGCTCGATTTCTACCGGAAACACAAATGAAGAAAGAAGACATATAAACATATGTGGTAATGAGCAAAGTTGTGCATTATGCAATCGAGGTAGGAGCGATGAGATTTTATGTTGCATGTGAAGATGATCCATATATAGATTGGCACTGTGGAGTAGAGAATTCTTTACATGATGATGATGATGATAATGTTGATGATGCTTATAGTAATGGTAGTTGTAGTGATCATAATGAGGATGATGGTAATGTACTAGAGTCATATGATGGGTCTAGGTGTGAGAGTAGAGTTGATAATGTAATGTAGATAGAAGATCCATTTAATGATATTGAGCCTTGTAGGGTTGATGACAATATTGTTAACTTCTTGTTGGGACAAGAGTTTTTCGTTTACAAAACTGCTATTACCAAAAATGCAGTAAGAAGAAGAGGGGATATTAGGTTTCAAAATTTAGATGGCAAGCGTGTTGTGGCAGTCTGTAATGAGAAGAAATGCCTTTGGAGGATGTTTCTTTTTTTTGACCATCTGAATATATAATAAAATGAAGAGATAGTTTCATACAACAATGAAGGCCCAAAAAAACAATAGAATGAGACTACCAACAAAGTGACCCAATAATTAACAGTTCCATGCAGAAACTTGTTCTGCAACAAAAAAGCTCCTAAGCCAAGAAGGAGAACCTTGTTGTACATAGGATTGTAATCTGTCATCTCTTATGACACTATTTGCGATCTAGAAAGCTCCTTTGTTAGCTCCTTTAGCTTCACACACGAATATCCAACTTGAGAAATGTCTCAGAGCAAGAAGAATATCTGCACTTTTATGACTAAGAACCGGCCAAGCACTAGGTTTTTCTACAGCTTTAACCAAGTCATGAGCTTCAATGGCGTAAATTACACCATCAAACCTAAGACTTCTCATACTTTCTCCTGCCCATAGCAATCATTCAACTTTAGCTTTAAGTTTGGAAGTAATATTATAGAAAGACCTCCTACTATGCATCAAAACCTTGCCATGCTCATCTCTCAAAACCCAGGCTCCACCACCTAACTGTTTTTGTTTTGACCAAACATAACCAACATTACATTTACCCCAAAACCTTTCTGGATGACGCCAACCACCTTGGCGATACCTAAGACCTTCATTTAGATGAAAATGTTGTTGAGAATCAATGTCTTTAGCCACGAACCATGTATTAGTGTCCTCTTTAATCTTCTGGATCGTATCTAAAGCATCAAATCTTTTCCCTTCGATCACATAAGAATTCCTGTTTTTCCACCGAAGCCATAAAATCCAAGGAAAACATCTAAGATCTTCAATGTTTCCAAAATGATTCTTTCTTGTGTGCATCAGATAAAAAATATTTGCATACACAGAGGTGACATGAAAGCCATCCTTTGGCCAAGGAAACCCAGATAACGCCCAAATCTGTCTAGCCTTTGTACACATGAACAAAATGTGATTGATAGATTCTCCATCACAACCGCATATCTGACAATTCTGATCAACTCTCATGCCTCTTGAATTAAGATTATCAGCCACTAGAAGAGCATTGTTCAACAATTTCCATAGTAAAATCTTAATTTTTGGGGTTGTATCTACTTTCCATACATGCGATTGAATAGCATTAAGAGCAGGATGCATCTCTGCCTCATGAATACTTTCTTCGTAAACTCTGTTGTGAGCCATTTTGTATCCTGACTTGACACTATAACTACCAGAATTTGTTTGGATCCAAATCCAATAATCCGCTCTTGAAATAGCCGGTTTATTGGCCACAATAAGCTCAATATCCGCTGGAAAGAAAAGCTCTTGAAGTTTACCTGGATCCCATATTCTGGTAGTGTTGTCAATAATAGCCTCAACTTTAAGATCAATATTCACCAGAAGAGATTTCATTAAGGGAGCTCTTAGACCGTTGTTTGATCCTCTCCAACTTGCATCATAAATCCAAGGTTGTGTCCAGACAAAAGTGGCTTCCCCATTACCTATTCTCGGCCTTAGACCTTCTTTGAGTAGAGATCTTCCAGCTAGGATACTTCTCCAAGCGAAGGAGGGTCTACTACCAATTTCAACTGTCAAAAATTCTGACTGAGGAAAATACCTGCTTTGGAGAAACCTTGAATAGAGACTTTGAGGTGACTGCACTATTCTCCATGCTTGTTTGGCTAATAAGGCTAAGTTGAAACATTCTAGATCCTTAAACCCGATGCCTCCCTGATTCTTAGCCAAGCACAACTTTCCCCATTTTAACCAATGAATCTTTCTTTTGCTTTCCGTCGTACTCCACCAAAACTCTGCCATAGCTCCTGTGAGAGCTTTACAAGTTGATTTTGGCAAAAGAAAAACTGACATTGCATAGACGGGCATCTCCATCGCCACAACTTTAAGTAAAGTTTCTTTTCCTCCTTGCGAAAGTTTTTTTAGCAAACCAATCATTCAGTTTAGATTTTAAGCGTTCATGAAGATAAGCCAACATCTCTGTCTTTTGCCTGCTGAAACATTGAGGCAATCCGAGGTATTTTCCAACACCTCCCTCATTTTGAATCCCTGTAATCCGTTTGGTAGAAATTCTCAGAGCTTGAGGCACATTATTACCAAAAGTCAACGATGATTTTAGCACATTAACCTCCTGTCCTGTCGCATTACCATATGTACGTAGAATCTCTTTCAAGGCCCCTACCTGTCTCTCCTCCGCTTTACAAATAAAGATGATGTCATCAGCAAAAAGAAGGTGATGAATAATGGGACCATTATCATCAAACTGAATGCTAGCAATATCTCAATTCTGTTGCGCTTTGTGTAACAAATGCGATAGAACTTCGGTGCATAACACAAATAAAAAGGGGAAAAGCAGATCACCTTGGCGTAATCCCCTTTGAGGTTTGATCATACCATATAGAACATCATTAATAAGCACCGAGAAAGTCACTGAAGATACACATCTCATGATCTAATCCACCCAAACATTATGGAAGCCTAAAGCCATCAAAAGAGCTTGTAGATAATTCCACTCCACACGGTCGTATGCTTTGGACATATCTGACTTCATTGCAATGTAATCTTTGGAAATAGATGGATGAGTTCTGAGGCTATGAATGATCTCGTGTGCTATTATGATATTGTCCGCAATGTTCCTTTCCGCAACAAAGGCTGTTTGAAAAGGAGACACAATCTGCGCTAGGAACGGTTGAAGCCGCTTGACCATGATTTTGGAGATTATCTTGTATAAGACAGAACACAAACTTATCGATCTCAAGTCACTCATCTTGTCAGGGTCTTTGATCTTCGGTAACAAACAGAGGTAAGTGTAATTCCATTCCACCGGCAAAACGCCTCTGTTGAAAAAATCTTGTGTTTCAGATGTCACTTGGTTACCTACAATCTCCCAATATTGCTGAAAGAATAAACCACTCATGCCATCAAGTCCAGGGTCACTCGATGACTTAATGGAAAAACAGCATCTCTTATCTCCTCTGTAGAAACAGTTTTGATCAATTGCGCATTCATGGCTGCTGAAACTCTTGGTTGGAAATCTTCAAATATACCTCTGAAATCATCAGGATTTGATGATTGAAAGAGATTCCTGAAGTAATTTGTTGCCACATCTCCTTTAGATGCCTCCGATCTTTGTGTTACCCCATTCTCATCAATCAACTTTACCAAGGTCTTTCTTGCTTGATTAGCTTTGACTGTAGCATGAAAGTATTTAGTATTATTGTCCCCTTCACGAAGCCATTTTTCTCTACTTCTTTGACTCCAAAAAGCCTCTTCTTCCTTATAAGCTACAATCAATTCCTTCTTTAACTTATTAATCTGAGCAAAGCAGGGAGAATTTCTTGACTGTTCTTGTTATAAGGCAATCTTAATTTGAGTGATTGTATCCCGCGAGTTGATGTTATTTCGCTTCTTCCATTGACTCAAACCTTTTCTGCATTCTCTTAATCTACCAGAAACTGATCCATGATCTCGATTTCCATAGCTGTTCCATGATCTGAGAATTGTTTCCTTAACATCAGGTTTAAATAAAAACCTCTTATCAAACCTGAAACAACCCTTGTAAGTTTCTTGAGCTGCAATGAGATTGACAAGCACAGGTCTATGATCTGAGCCTCTTTTTTCCAAAAAAGATTGATTTGATACTTGAAAAACCTTGAACCATTCGTCGTTTCCAAAAGCTCGATCTAATTTACATTGGATCCATTGCTTTGCACGTATTCCACCCCAAGTGAAACTATTTCCGTGCCCCTTTAGCTCGTTTATATGACACATATGTAGCATATCTACAAAAGGCTGGAAGGAAGCATAATTGCGAAGAGGACCACCTGAATTTTCACCGTTATGCATGATTTCATTAAAATCTCCTAACATACACCAACAGTCTTTTCTATTTACACCTATTCTACACAGACGCTCCCAGACTTTAGACCGCTCTTGCACAACTGGATGACCATAAATACATGACAAAAAGAAGGACTGGTCTCCAAACAGTATTTTACAATCCACTACATTTTTGTCCGCAAATAGAACTTCTACTTAAACACTTGATTTCCAAAAAACCGCCAGCCCTCCGCTCTTTCCTATGGGCTCCACTGTAAAAACCTGCTGATAGCCCAACCATTCTTGTAAGTCAACCAAAACATCTCTGCGATTCTTCGTTTCCATTAAGAAAATAACTTCAGGGAAATGCTTTTTGTGCATCTCCTTGAGACGTGGAATTACCAAGTCATGAGGTTTACCCACTCCTTGGCAATTCCAGCTTAGAATGCTCATTGATATTTCGGCGATCCCTCACGTGGGATCACCTTCAAATGTATGTGCTTTGCATAATTGGTCTGTTCTTCTAACACTTCTACAGCTTTTCTTTTCTCAACACCTTCTTTTTGCTGATTAACATCTCCTTGGTTTTCTTATATGTGTAACTTCTGAGAATCAGCTTGAGCTTTTCTTATTAAACTTGGAGGCCTTTTGCGTTTGTACATTTTCCTCTTATTTGACCCGGAAGATCCAACCTCTAAAGCTGAAGATCTTGAACCTGTAGGACAAACAGGAGGAGAATAAGATTGTACCCTTAGATGCTCTTCAAACTGACCTGAAACCAATCCATTATGTCTGTTACTCATCGAAGCTCTTGCTGCTTTTAAAGAAGCACCCATCAATTTATCTCCTTCTTGGTCTTTTTTTGACGAAAGACTCCTCACATTGTCATCTTGATACTGAAAGACAATTCCTTTATCCTTGTTAATATCAGCTGTCACAATTGGAGAAGGTTCCAATCTAAGAATTGTCTTTTGCGCTATCGGATCATTATCAAGACTTTTCACTGATGCTTTAACCCTTTCTTCTCTTATTAACCTCTCTGGACCAGTAGCCCTTATCAAATATTGCCTCATCCCTTCTAAAATCTCTTGTGCTATCTTTAATCTGCATGTTGCTTTGTTTATACCCACCTGGTCCTCTTTGAGAACTCCAAACAGAGCATCAGACTCCTGAATGACTGGCTTGTCTTTGGTTTTAAACATAGATTCCCCTTTCTTCACTTGTTCTGGATTTTGATCCATCTTTCGTAGATACCTGGGATATTTTTCTTTCTCATGGGTTAACCTCTGACAGTAGTAGCACCTCTTCTCTATCCTCTCGTAGTCGTAGTATACTGAAGAAGGTTCACCTGTTGGTAAGGTTATTTTCTTTGACCGTCTTAGAGGTTTGGAAATATCCAACCTTACCTGCACCCGTACATAGTCGTTCCGCTGCGGCTTGTCTGGATCGAAAGCTACAACAATCACTTGACCAACAAACTCACCCAAGGCTGTGATGGCTTCAGCAGTATAATGATTTATCGGAATATTCCGAATCTGAACCCACACCGGAATGAATTGTACATAATCAGTCGGTGGTCTCTCCATCCAACGATCTATAGCCAGGGTCCACTGATTAAAAGTATGAACACCTTTGCTCAGAACTTGTTCAAGGTCGTGGTCATGTTTAAAGATAAACTGAAAGCGTTCCTTTGAAAGCGACACACCTCGGACGTTCTCATAGACTTGCCATTTCCGTGGCATATCTAGAATCAGATTTGCCATTTTTTGACACTCATGATTTAATAGTCAACCCACCAAGCTTCTTGTATTTCTTGCTGTCGAACTAAACTAAGGCAAATCTGGAATGATGTAAGGCTCGTCGTCTTCTTCATCTTCTAAGGACATGGCCATTAAAGCTTTATCAATCAGGGACGACATCCGGAAGCACCGTTGATGTTAATCCTCTCGATCTATAGATTTTAGCTTTAACAAGAACACACAAAAACCCTTTCAACAGTATGATTTTGATCGCAAGAGTTTTGGTAAAGTAGGCAAAACACAGATATCGAGATACAAAAGAGATATTTTTCCGGCCAAAAGCTCTTAATCTTCAAGAGTAGAGACTCTTTTAGATAAAGAGAGTCCTAAGCCCAATATTGGGAAACTTATCGTATCTTTACTTTTACTTAACGCAAACAAAATTTTCGCCTTTGGAGGATGTTTCCAATATATATGTTCTAACATGTACATTTAAAATCATCACAAATTAAGTTTTTATGAACAAAATTTTTATTTTACAAAAGTTGGTTATAGTTTGATATTTTGATTGTAATAACCACAATAAAAGGAGAAATTTAACCGAAAGAAATAATATGCTATTTTCAATTATTTTTATTTAAACTTGAATGCTCTAAGTTCATTATAAATTTTATTTTTCTAAATAAAAATTATAAGATAAACTAGAAAAAGCAAATGTAATATTATAACTGTAGAATAAGAATCCAAGAGATTTTCAAATTTTTGGATTAATTTCACATTTAGAAAACATAATTTTTAGATCATAAAATGTGAGTTTTAATTTAGAATTTTAATAATAATGGTTACAATTGCGCATATTAATTTTGTTATTTGTGTATCCTGTGGGTCAAGTTAGTTTGATAGAAAATATACGTAAAAAAAGATTGGTAGTATCTTTTTTGTAACTAGTTTTCATGAAAAAAAAGATATTTTAACCGGAAAAAAGATAGATATGCAAGAGTTAAATGGTAATTAACAATTTAGCAAAAAAAAAAAAAAGATTGGTAGTAGGAGTGAAAACTATTTTTTGTTAGGTTTGATAATAAATTGTTATAATAGTGTGGTTACAATCCGACTCAAATGTGGTTAGAATAAATATTATGTATACAGAATATAGGTATATTTTAATGAGTGTAGAAGTAGTATGCATAAATTGATTCGATGTTGTGACTCCCGAAAGAAAAACTCTCACAAGTAGCTGTCAGGGACAAAGGGGTTTGCTCATTCATCATCCTCTTGCCTTGAAAAACTACTTCCTTGTCTCCCTCTCTGTCTACACACAAATCACACTCTTCTATTCATTCTTTCTATCTTTATTTTCTATATATATCTCTTTATTCTCTAAACTCCATTCACTTTCACTGAGGTTAATACCACAAAGAGAGAGAGAGAGAGAGAGATGGATGAGAACGGTGAGAAAGTGGTGGAGACGGTTGTTGTGGGGAACTATGTGGAGATGGAGAGAGAAGGGAAAAGTTCAGACATGAAGTCAAAGCTTTCAAGCATGTTTTGGCATGGTGGCTCTGTCTATGATGCTTGGTTCAGCTGCGCTTCCAACCAGGTCCTCCTCAGATTCAAATGGATTAAGTTTTTAGTTTTTTACTCTCTCACTCACTTGAATGAATGTGTGTTCAGGTGGCGCAAGTGCTGTTGACACTGCCATACTCGTTTTCACAGCTGGGGATGCTCTCAGGGATTCTGTTTCAGCTCTTCTATGGGCTCTTGGGGAGTTGGACTGCTTACCTCATCAGCATTCTGTATGTTGAATACAGAACCAGAAAGGAGAGAGAGAAAGTTAACTTCAGGAACCATGTCATTCAGGTAATTAAAACAAGACACAATTCCTGATGTTGTAATGTTTAAAAGTGTATTTGATAAATGGATGGTTTTGGTCAGTGGTTTGAAGTTCTAGATGGACTTCTGGGGAAGCACTGGAGGAATGTTGGGTTAGCATTTAACTGCACCTTCCTGCTGTTTGGATCAGTGATACAACTGATAGCATGTGCAAGCAACATTTACTACATCAACGACAATCTTGACAAGAGGACATGGACATACATTTTCGGGGCATGTTGTGCAACCACAGTCTTCATCCCATCCTTCCACAACTACAGGATCTGGTCTTTTCTTGGTCTCTTGATGACCACTTACACTGCTTGGTACCTTACCATTGCCTCCATCCTCCATGGCCAGGTCTCTTTTATCTTAATTAACTTGTTGTGTTTCAAATAAGTAACATGTGATTGGACCCCCAATCCTATAATACTGGGTGTCAGGGACATATAAATATATGGTTTTATTATTCAGAGGAGATTTAAAAAAATGACAATATTATTATTGGAGAAAGCAGGTGGAAGGAGTGAAACATACAGGACCAAGCAAGCTGGTGTTGTACTTCACAGGGGCCACAAACATTCTTTACACATTCGGTGGACATGCTGTTACTGTGTATGTTTTTTTTTTTGTTTTTAAACTCAGTGTAGATCCTCGTGTCACAAGGGTCTAATCGGAATTTTCAATGTTTTGATGTAGAGAGATCATGCATGCGATGTGGAAGCCCCAAAAGTTCAAGTCAATTTATCTGTTAGCGACTCTATACGTCCTAACGCTTACACTACCTTCAGCCTCTGCTGTTTACTGGGCTTTTGGGGATTTGCTTCTGAACCATTCCAACGCCTTCGCTCTCCTCCCTAAGTCCCTCTTCCGTGACTTTGCCGTCGTTCTAATGCTCATCCACCAGTTCATCACCTTTGGCTTCGCCTGCACTCCTCTCTACTTCGTGTGGGAGAAGCTCATTGGGATTCACGAGTGCCGTAGCATGTTCAAAAGAGCAGCCGCCAGGCTTCCCGTTGTTATTCCTATTTGGTTTCTGGCCATCATTTTCCCTTTCTTCGGTCCCATCAACTCAACCGTCGGCTCTCTCCTCGTCAGCTTCACCGTCTACATCATCCCTGCGCTCGCTCACATCTTCACCTTCCGCTCCTCTGCAGCCCGCGAGAACGCCGTAGAGCAGCCGCCCAGGTTCCTGGGTCGGTGGACTGGGGCCTTCACCATCAACGCCTTCATAGTGGTGTGGGTTCTCGTTGTTGGATTCGGGTTCGGAGGTTGGGCCAGCATGATCAACTTTGTCCACCAGATTGACACTTTCGGCCTCTTCACAAAATGCTACCAGTGCCCTCCTCCCACTACCCATCCTCCCTTCAACCACACTCGTCTCCAATTTTGAACTAGCCCTTTACCACAAGATTTTCGATCAAACCATAACCCCTTTCTCTAGTGTTTTAGTTTAAATTTTTTACTGTCGTTTTTGTGTTTTGAAATTAAAGGAAAACAACAAGCTTCACAAAAACGTTAAAATCAGAAATTATTTATCCCTTAAGAGTGTTGGAAGGAGAAACAAGAATGAGATTTGATGATCTAAACACATATGCAAATAACAATCAAATCTCCTTACTCCATCATTAAAGCATTAGCATCAGCCATAAACACACCCAAATAAAGTCATAATAATAATCCAAAAACATTTAACAAGAGTTTGATAACAAAAGAAAAGATAAGTGAGATGACTGCTCCTCATTTCTTTCTTTATTTTACTTTTTCCCTATTTCTTTCTTTTCCCATTTTCATTTTTCTATTTTCCCACAATTTCTTCACACTTTTCCAAAAAAAGCAATTGATTTACAACCTGAAAATTTTCCTAAATTATAAAATATAACTGAATTAATGAATAGTAAAATTTACAAAACTGATAATTTTTTTAATGTTCGACATTGTATTTATTATTCCATTTCAAAAAACGAAAAGAAGCACAAGCCCAACTAGATCTGGACGGTTGGAGATGCTTTGCAGGACTTTTCTCACCCGTTAGATTTTAATCTTAAGAATTGAAGTTTATATCTCTATATATATTAATCGAGGAGACAGAGGGAGAGAAAATTTTGAATTTATAATCTGAGTTGTCAAGCCGAAAGCGTTTTGGAAATTGTTAGCTGATAAAAAAACTCTAATTTTTTGTATTTAATTGTGACATTAATTACGATCCAAAATAGTTAAGATACTTAATGATCTGATACATATAATCTAAATAATAAATGAATAATTAATTTGAGTTATTTTAAAAAAAGTTAAAATGATGTATTGTTTTGTCTCACATTGGTTGTGAATGTAGAGAAGAGCAATAAAACTGCAGTATAAAATAGACATCACATGTTACCTTTCAAATCATCTTTCTTCACATGTCGAATGTGTTTGGTTTCAAAAAAATGAATTGAATAGTAATAATCATTTTTTTGTTCAAAAACGTTTGAACTGAGTTAAACATATTTTTTTGAATTTTATTAGTTTTCATATTTTGTTAAAAATCGAAATTGCATCATTTAAAATTTCGGTTTCATAAAAATTTTCCAAAAACAAAAAAGATAAAAAAACTATAAATACATCGGTTTTAAACATTTTGTTAGCAAATTTACAATATTTTGAAAAATCCTTGAAGAATAGAAAAATTTAAATCGTTAAATTTTTAAACCAATTTTGTAAATTCAATATGTCAAAACCATTAATAATTTTAAAGTGTTGTTTCGTTTATGTCCCACATCGGTTATGAGAGTTGTGAAGAACAATAAACTTATTGTATAAAATAAACCTCAAATTCTCACTTAGAAGACATCATTTATCATATTTCATATATGTCTGATTTTAAGAAATCAAACTGAATAATAATTAATTTTATTGGTTTAAAATGATTTAAATTGAGTTAAAAACTAGAACTTTATATTGTTTGGTTTTGATTTTTTCGGACTATAACTAAATCGAAACCGAACCGCTTATTTTTTTCTCTTCTCAACAGGTTTCGGTTAAATTTTGCAAAATATAAAAAACTAAAATTTATAAAGATTTTGATTTTAAATATTTCAATCAAAAATAAAAAATTGTAGTTCTTTGTATGTGTTAGAGAAAATTATTGGATTCAAAATCCGATGTGTCAACCTTAGAGCGTTTTGAGGGGTTATTAGCCAATGAAAAAACTCCAAAATTTTTGTATTTAATTGTGGCATTAACTTCGTTCCAAAATAGTTAAGATATTAGTGATCTCATACATATAATCTAAACAATAAAAGAATATTTAGTTTTTGTTATTGTTAAAAATAAAATAAGATTTGCATAAGATATTTCAAGTGGTGTATTGTCCCACATCGATTGTGAAAATAAAGATGAACAATGAAATTAGGGGTTCTTGCAAAACTAGACCCTTTTTGAAGTCAAATGCTAGACTAGACCCCTCTTCCCTGACTTTTCAAATTGCCTTAAACTGCCATTCACGAAGCGAAGTATTTACGAAAATACCAGTCTGAGACATCATGAGACTTCACGAAGAAGTCTCACGTATGGGTTTCAAATGAAATAACCCAAAAATGTGCACGTAATTAAGAAAGTTCCATCATCTTCAATATTCCTCAACCACCATTACCAACCAAAATCGAGTTGTTAATGCTTCAAACAACCGATATTTGGGATGTTAATGCTTCAAACAACCGACATTTAAGATGTTAATGCTCTATCTTGAGTTAAAGCTTTCAATTTCCTCTCCAGTTTCATCAAAAAATCTTTATAAAAACTCAACTTTCATAGATCTTGCGATTTACCAAGATTCGTGCATAAAAACGACTGGGTTTCTTGGGTAATGGTGGCGTAAGCATTTCTTGGATGTCGACGAAGCGTAAAACGAACTCCTAAGGTAGTTTCTACGTGCATTTTGTCGGTTTATAGAACAGAGACTTCATATTGAAGTCTCATAGTCAACATGATTCTAATTTTGCAATTGACTTATTTTCATAAGACTTCATTTTAAAGTCTCATAGTTCCTTTGAAAACAAAAAACCGGAATTGAGACTTTAACATGAAGTCTGCATAGAAGGGTCTAGTTTTGCATTTGACCGTAAGTTTGACTTTCTTTTTAGACTTCATAGTAAAGTCTTTGTAAAAAGCACGTGTGTCGAGACTTCGTTCTGAAATCTCCGTGGAAAAAAGGGTTACTTTGCATTTGACCAAAATTTTCAAAACTTTCACTATTGGAGAGACTTCACCATGAAGTCTCCAACCATCGGAAAACATGGGAGACTTCATAGTGAAGTCTCTGGACTATGAATCGAAAATTTTGGTCAAACGTAAGAGTAACCCTCTGTCTTCAGAGACTTTACGATGAAGTCTCTTGAAAAAGTCAAACTATGGTCATTTACAAAACTAGACCCCTACTTTACGGGAGACTTCATTGTGAAGTCTCAAATTTTGTGAGACTTCAGCATAAAGTCTCACCAGAGAGGAGACTTCATCATGAAGTCTCCTGGAAAAAGTCAAAACTCGGTCATTTGCAAAACTAGACCCTACTTTTCAGGAGACTTCACGATAAAGTCTCAAACCATTTGAGACTTCATCATGAAGTCTCCGTAGAAAGTAAAACTTTGGTCAATTGCAAAATTAGACCCCGTATATGAGACTTCATTTTGCAGTCTCCCACGAAAATGCGCTTGAGACTTAAAAACGTAGTCTCTTCTGAGACTTCTTTTGAAGTCTCGTCTACTAACTTTCTTAGACGTTAATTTTATAAAATCTCGAATGCTAATGTGGTGTTTGTACATGACTTTTCTTGCAGATAATGGTTCAAGTACCTGTTTTCTATGGAGAATGGGTGATGAGAGACTTGAAGTGGCATTTTGAGGTGGATAATCGCAAAGGCGGGAGAATGCTCTTCTTGAGTGATGCTTGTACACACCGTGAACTTACTGTGATGGCACAAGACGACTACAATCTGAATAAGACCACAGAGTTGGTATTAACCTATTCGCTACCGGATTCTATGTTAAAAAAAATGGATACTGATTCTCCTACCCCATCAATGTCTGTCTCCAATGATAGACACGTGTTATCTTTGGTCAAGTTGAGTAAAGTCCATGTTATGCGGCTTTGTGTCTCGAGTGCCGTGGGGGTGACTAGTAGGAAAAACGACGAGGTTGATGCTGGAGACTCTGAGGAAGATGGTAATGATGATGAAGACTATAAAGAAGATGCAAAAAAAATTGGAAGACAAAGATACGAATATGTCATCTGATGGTGGTGAGGGAGTTGATAACGTCAAAGATGATGATTATTGTGCGGAAGGATATCCTGCTTATGAGGTAGATTACGAATTCCTTGAAGATTACAGTGTGTATGGAAAAGTTAAGGATGAAGATGTTAGTGAAAATGAGGATGATAACACGTTTCTTGGTGCGAAAGGAAGCTGCGTTGGTGAAGGCCAAAGAATGAACATGGCATGGTCGGATGGTCTCTTTGTCACAATAAGTTTTCCTTCGAAGGATGCACTTATATCCGAGGTCCGCTTGACAGCGATAATGGCGAAATGAAGTCACAAACTCATCAAAATGAAGTCACAAATATGATCAACAACTTAAGAGAGGTCGGTACTAACATGCAAGTATTCAAAAATTCTAACATCTCCTCTCTATGGTTCTTGTCGATTGAACCAAATGGATCGTAACCACATTCTCTTGAAACCATTGGAACCTTAGCTACTATCTTTACAGGCAGCACTAGGTCCCTCTTGACCTGTGCAACAGCTTCCTTAGCCACAAGCGATGCTGCTTTCTTCTTCACGCTTTGCTTTTCCCTCTTTGTTTTATCGAAATACACATCCGCTACCTTTGTGTCATACATCACAACACTTGCTTCTTGTTGTTGTTGTGGTTGTTGTTGTTGTTGTTGTTGTTGCTGTTGTTGTTGTGTTTCACTAACACTACTCTACATAACTATGACAAGAGAGTAAACCAATTTAGATCACACATCATTATAAAAAGGTATCAAATCATACATAAGCACACATCATTATAACAAGGTTCATATTTCACACATCACTTATTGGAAAAAAGTTTCTATATAAGCCAAACAACAAGCCAAACAAAGAGTCTTTAGCATCAAACACTAGTTCTTGGCAGCTAGTCTTGCACTTTTTCTCTTCAAATGAGCCTTTTTAATTGAGTAAGTAATGGGTTTATTTGGGAGAAGAGGAGGAGGACTAACCCCTTCAGTGGCCACACGCTTCCACCAATTCATTATAGCTTTGTCCTATCTCCACACTCATTCCAAGCAGGACCCAAAACTCTCATCTCATTCGTCACCTCAACCTCAGGGTACATAACATTTTCTATGTAGTCACAATTGAGTCTTGTGGTGACTTCAAACTCGTTAAGAGATAACCTGATCGGAGTTGTGCCAATGAGACTCCATATCTCATTCTTCTTATGGCAGGCCAGTTGGAATGAGAGCATATAGTGGCCCAACCTTGATGCCCATGAGATTTTCTTCTCGTTGTATTGTAAGAAGACACCCAAATTGGAGTGCCAAATCTAGTCCCATTCGCCTGGCAGAAGTGCCACCTTCAGAGCATCAAAAAACTTTGGTGTAAAGCTGAATATTTAGATGCTTTTATCATGACATGGCTCATAATCTTTTGTGAATAACCTTGGTGAGAAATCTGGCTTCTCCTCTATTGCGAGTCTCTTATCGGTTTTCTTATCTTTTTTCTTTGCCATGACGCAAACCTCTTACAACAACAAACAAATAAAAAATGTAGTTAGATAACTGAATGCAAAGCCACATATGAGACTACAAAGTGAAATCTCCCAAGACATTAACGAAACTTCGCTGTGAACTCTCATATGAGACTTTAACTTCAAGTCTCTATATTCTTTTTGAAGAATCAACAAACCTGAACCCTAAGTGTCGGAATTCCAGATCTACGAAATAAACACAAATAGAGCTGAGAATATGTGGGGTTTTAGTCATCGGCTCGGGGAGGAGAAGTGATTACCTTCAAAGGTGTCGGAATCCCATATATGCACAACAACGATGTCAGAATCCTAGAAGCAACAATGTTGAAATCCCAAATATGCAAACAAAAACAAAAAAACTGAGAATCGAACATGCAAGAAGAATGTGTGAGGTTTTAGTCATCGACTCGTGGAGGAGGTTCCATTACCTTCACCGGCGTCGCTATCACGGTGTATTCCGGCGACGGCGATATCGGTTCTTTCAGAGAACCGAAGAGTCGCCTGATTTTTTTGATAACAGAAAAAGTGAAATCACGAAACCCTAAACTGTAAATTTTGTTAATGATAAAAAATATTATTCTATGGAGACTTCAATATAAAGTCTCCTATAAGACTTTATAGTGTAGTCTCTATACCTTAAATTACTTTACATGATTTATAATTTTATGCATTTTAATGAATTTTTAATTTATATACGTTAGATTTGATCATAATATATTTCTGTTTTAAAATATTCAATCAATACATTTTAATTAATTTTATATGTAAATATAATAATTTTAAGACTTCATCATGAAGTCTCTTTCCTATAAACTCTGAAATTGGAATTTTTTTGAATTGGCGCCTTTACAATTGGAATTGGCGCCTTTATCACATTTTAATTGGCGACATCACATTTTAGTTGGCGCCTTTATCACATTTTTATTTTTATCACCATTTATTTTTTTTCTGGTCAATCAAAATAATTTTATAACGGTAAATTACAAAATTCTGATGTTTTACCATTACACACGGTAAGACTTCAGTTTGAAGTCTCATTTGAGACATCACGGTGAAGTATGAAGCTGTCTTTTACAATATTAAGAAGTCACTAAAACATAGTTTTAACAACCATTACACACAACTAAATCATAGTTTTAACAAGATTAAAACCGACTAAAACTCATACCACCAATAATACCAAACACATGAATAGCACAACAACACCAAAGACCATGAACTTAAACTCTTCAATTTTTATTGGATCTGCAATTGCACTTCGGATTTCAGCAATATCTGCTACGAGGATCATGAGCTCATCCTCTAGTCCCTCAATCTTTTTCCTAGGATTTTCCGAAAGATTCATTTGATCATACAAGTATACAATCCTCTCTCGCAAGTCACTATTTTGAAACTCAAGCTTGGTGAGTTCTTCCTCTAAAGCATCGTCCCACCATTTCCAAATATGATTTCCAGGATTCTACAAGTAAAATTTTCTGAAGAATTACATCTAAACAATTACTTCTTTCGTTTAACTCGTATGAATAATTGCAAACTTACTTCTTTCGTTGGGAAAGTGTAAAATCTTCTACCCGGATCTGTATCACTCACAGAAGTTTCGATGCACATCCTAGCCCCACAGAAACAACGAATAAGAATTCCAAAATCTCCATCAGCTTCACAATAACCAGAATTGAAAGGAGCTTTTGATGATGAACTCTGTGTGTAACTTATCGACATTGTCAAAGATTAAGAGAAGAAAAGACGAAGTAGAAGCAAGAGGATGAAAATGAAATAGAAGAAGGCAAGAGAGTTCTTGCTGTTTTGGAGAGAGAAGGATTTGTGAGAAAATTGAAGAAATTTTACATTATATGTGGGGGTAAAACTAGGTTAAAAGTCACCGCCGCAATTTTGGGACTTCATTGGTAACTGTAAATATATTATTTTAAAAATGGAGTCTCTCACGAGACTTTACGACGAAGCCTCTGTACCCTAAACCCTAAATTTCGGATAAATTTTCCACTTTTATGTTAACAATCCCTAATATATACTTATGTTTTACATCATATAAGTGTAATAAATTCAAAATATAACAACTAGATGCATATTCGACATTTTATACCAAAAACATATGAATCCTAAGTGTAACCCTATAGATGTATACATGTATTCCAACTCATTATCTCAACCCTAGGCACATCCAAGTATGATTTAGGTCAAATGGTTTAGTTTTATGAAAATTTATGAAATTATATTTTTAAAACTTTGGTTTTGATTGAAAATAATTTATCTATAAAAAATCTCGAAAAATTTTTATTTTACTTTTAAATTTAAATTTAGATTTATTTACGGTTTGAAATTTCGTTGTAAAGTCTCCACACCCTAAATGGGAGACTTCACGATGAAGTCTAGTACGAGACTTTGTGAGAAAGCCTCCTGCCGCGCTGAGGTCAAAACGGTAATTGCCGATTTCATTTTTTTGTTTGTAATGAAGGGTGCCAAGTGTAATTTCCTTGCCCTTAGGGTCTACTTTTGCATTTGATTCAAATTGAGGTCTAGTTTTGCATTCAAATCCTTTTTCAGGTCTAGTTTTAGCAATTTTCCCAAGAAATTATAGTATAAATCCGACAATGTCATATATGCGCCCAATGGATAACCAATTGTCAAACCAAAAGACACCATACGCACATTACCGACCTCAGGCCGCGTAAATGTCGATGCTAAGTCCTTGAGTTTTAGCAATTTACGCCAAATCCAAGAGCCAGAATTATCCGAAGCAGACCAGAAAGATCCTTAATTTCCTAATTAAATACGCACCTAACATTGAATTTATTATTCAAAAGAAACATACAAGATCGATAAACACCGAAAACCAAGTTCGTAAATCTCGACTAATGGTAGCTCGAGATTTTAGGAAGCAAAGCCCGCAAACCTCGATTAATGGTAGCTCGAGATTTCAGGAGTCAAAACCCGAATACACGGGAAGCATAAAGTTATACAAAGAAAATGCACTAATTTGGAATTTTCCTCCACTCTACTCCACCATCGAAGGTCAATCCTAAAGAGCAGAAACAAAGTAGATGTCACTGAAATCATCGAAAATCCGATGAACCCATTCAGAACTTCAATTCTTTGTGTTCTCTGTTGAGATAAGTAGAATTGAGACGATAAATCACAATGCGCTTTCAAAGATGGCACGACGGTTCACCGTCGCAAAAGCCGGTTGCGGTTGAATCGAGCCTATGTCGACCAAATACCGAAAAAATGACGCACCAACTAATCAGATCTCGACCGAATCTGATATTTGATTCCAGTCTTTAGCTTTGTTTTTAATTTTAATTTTTTTTTTGTACTGATAAAATAGTAAATTTAGAGATGACACCCAAAAATTTTCTCTGTGTTTCAGTCAAAGCCTCGAAAGAGTGTGAGTCAAAAAAGCGTAAGGTCCATTAGTCAAAACGTAAAATAACATTAAAACGACGGGACATATCAGTGCTTCTTGTTAAATTGCAAATATACAGATTCTCAATATAATGTATGTACACTTATGAGATTTAATACATCAAACTATTTCAATGAAAAATATTACTTTAGTTAATGTTTTGTGTACATTTATTGTCTTCGGTAGTTGTTACTCTGTATTATCCAATTTATTATTCCATCTACCAACATTTAAAAACAAGTGAGTGAACATTTAAAAGTCCTTCAGTTAATTACAAATGAGTATGGAAACTGTTCCACAAATGGAAACTCAACCCATAACATGTTTTAGTGAATGCTAAGATTTTAGTAACTCGGTTCATTGTGCGAATTACAATTTTCACACAAAAATTATTATTCAAATGGTACACAAACTATAGTTCAGAATCTACTTCATTGGGTGAACTACTATTTTCTATTGAGTCTAGTTAAGAAAGTCACCAATTCATGCCTTAACTTTTTTTTGTTGGTCCTCGGGAACACCATTCATTAGTTAGGCCGAAGAAAAAAGATTTGCATCGAAACAAAACTAATCCGGTTCTATATTGCTAACATCGAAAATGGAGAATCTCGTGTCCGTGCCTCTTTTGCATGGACATCGACACGACATTAGAAAGTTTAGAGATGAGGCATAAACTAAATTCTGAGAAACTATCACGAAAGTAAAAGAAGAGGTCCAAATCAACGCTAAAGACCTGCCAATCCAAAGGATTCTCTGTCATTTCGATAGGTGATGAGCAATCTGTCTCAGTCCTGATCGAAATGTAGAGCCTTTCCAGAATACATGTCATAGCCCAAAGACGACCGTCTAACTCGGCATGAAGAGATGAAAGGTTGCGTCTACACCCTTTCAGACTTAGAAAATATCTCCCTCGTGGATCCCGAAGGCACCACCCCAGTCCACTCACTGGTCCACTTTCCTTCCAAGAGACATCAACCTGACACGTAAGAGAATGAGTTGTTACCAAGGGTAACATCAATAATGCTTCCACCATATTATCTTCCTCTTCTTCCTTCTCCTCTTTTTGGTTTGCTGCTCTCCGACTTTCTGTCTCTAGGGTCGCTATCTGAAGAGTATCCACGGGAGAAATATTCTTCACATTAAAAACTTTGTTGTTTCTTACTTTCCAAATGTACCAAATGATCTAAGGGAAAATATCTCGTTCTGTTTCTGATAAACCCGAATCCTTGGTTCTCCAAAGGAGGAAGTCCGTATTTCGGTATAAGGAGGAACTCGGGAAGAGACTCGGACGTGTGGACAACTTTGAGAGTGCCCAAACTTGTAAAGTTGGTGGATATTTGAAAATCATGTTATATGTTTATTCCTCATGACTACCACATCTAGGACAACTCCGGTCCGTGCCCAAATGATAATAAACCAGGTTTTTACATGTAGCCACACATCCCTAGAGCGCTTGCCACAAAAAGTTTTTCAGTTTTTTTTGTTTCTTCACTTTCCAAACTTGGCTTTCTACTGCAGTAATTCTTGGTTCAAGGATAGGTGCATGTTCTAATCACGACGTCAAATTTCTTGCTAACTCATACCCCGATCTAACTGTATAATTTCCTGAATTTGTAAAGCTCCATGCATATCCATCGTGAGTGAAAAGTCGGTTCGGTCTCATCCCAAGGATAAGTGGAATATTCTCAAGATGGATAATTTCTCCAAGTCTCGTTTCGTCTCATCCATTCAAATCTCGTTGAATCAGAGCATTCACTAATTAGGATGGGTCTTGATCCTGGGATCGATGATAGGTCTCGCCGGATGGACCGGGAAAGTTGGAATCCACGGTTCATATGAAACACTAGTATTACACCCTGAACCAATCTTCTTCCTAAGAACTCTAAAAAGGAGGTGTCTTGCAGCAAGAATGCTCCTCCACCCAGAGGAGGGAGAGCAGGATTCAAAGACTTCCAAGGGAGATGAATGCCTAAAATACTGTCCTCTGAGTACCTGAGCCGATAGTGAAGATGGGAAGTGGAGGAGACGTCGAAGCTATTTTGCTAAAAGAGCTAAGTTGAAATCATGTAAATCTTTGAATCCC
Source organism: Anastatica hierochuntica (assembly GCA_900406275.1). Classification (NCBI taxonomy): domain Eukaryota; kingdom Viridiplantae; phylum Streptophyta; class Magnoliopsida; order Brassicales; family Brassicaceae; genus Anastatica; species Anastatica hierochuntica. The sequence continues at coordinate 7,183 of OVAN01002340.1, read as the reverse complement.
AAGTCACCCACCACGTGGGGAGTAAAAAGTTTATCCCAAGCGATCTAGTTAAAGCCAATGCTATTATTTTTAAAACTCCATCAGAAGTTGGAGATAGCACATTGAGCTTCTCAATGATACCTTGAGGAATGAGGAAACACGACATAAAATATGTTGGAAGAGCTTGCGCCACATGTTTGATTAGAACCTCTTTTTCTCTTTTGGAAAGGAATTTCAAGGTCTAAGTGTTAACCTTGCTACTCAGTGTCTCTTGAATAAAAGCAAAAACTTTCTTCTTTAAACTACAAATTTGTTCGGGGAGTACCAAGTACATCCCCATGCTCCCTTATTTAGAAATAAAAATCATAACTTTGATTTGCCTCTTGGTACGAGTGTCCACCGGTTTACCAAATACAATAGAGGACTTTGAACGATTTAACTGTTGACCCAATGCCTCTCTATATATTTCAATTATCTTAAAAATCTCTGCACTTTGCACGAGGTCGGCTTTACAAAAGAAGGTGTGAAATCGAGGGACTCCCCCGAGAAATTCGTAAGCTCGTTAGACGACGTTCCATCTTTTCCCCTTTAAGAAGGGAGATAAGGGCCTCTATGAGGACTATGAATAGGAATGGGGACAGAGGATCACCCTGTCTTAGACCTCGTGATGGTTTTATATAACCTTTTGCCTCTCCATTGATTAACACTTGGTATACAAAACATCATCTACCTCACCCATTTTGGGTGGAAGCCAAGTTTTAGCATCAATGCCTCATGGAAGCTCCACTCCACCCGATTGTAGGCTTTAATCATGTCCGTCTTTATTGCTATAAACGAGGATTTACACATCGAACTTGTACATAAGGCGTGGAAATTCTCTTGGGCGAGTATGATATTATTTGTGATTGGACGTCCAACCACAAAAGCCGATTGGGTCTCTGAAATCAGCTTCGGGAGAGATCCTTTTAGTCTTTTGCATAAGAGCTTTGAAATGATCTTGTAACTCATATTACAAAGGTTGATTGGCTGAAATTCTGTCATCGCCTGAGGTCTCTCAGTTTTTGGGATGAGACATATATTAGTCTGATTTAGCCTTAGGTCAAAGCTTTCATTAATGAAGAATTCCTTAACCATTTTGACAATATATTGGTCATAATTGGCTAGAATCTTTGGAAGAGCCAACTTGTCATCCCATCGGGCCCCGAAGCCTTGTCTGAATTTATGTAAAAAACTGCTGCTTTTATCTCCTCGATGGATGGTTCTCAGACTAGTAACTGATTTGTTATATCTGGTACTTTCGCGATAATAAACCGGAGTGCTTCGTCAAAATCACTTGGTTACGAGGTGGTGAAGATGCTCTGGAAGTATTGTGTAGCTATTCTCTCAATTCCTTTCGGGTTCTCCACCAAAACCCCGCTTGTATCCTTTACCCCGAGAATATTGTTCCTGACTCTCCGTTGTTTCATAGTGGCAAAGAAAAATCAGTAAACATGTCTCCTTCCTTATGCCATTGGGCCCTACTCTTCTATCATCAAAACATGTTCTCTTCCCGAAAGGCTGCTATCAATTGATGTCTCAATGCTTCTATCTCTTTTGTTGTTGTATTACTATCGGCTTGTGCGACATCAATTCTAGTCTTCAGCTCCTCAATTAGAATAACCTCATTGGATTGGTTAGTTTTCTTCTAAAAGGAGATATAACTGCTACAAGAGGCTATTTTGCTATGGAAATCGCAATTACTGCATGGGTCATAAGCGCTCCACCCATGCTTTACCATTTCCTCAAAAACAAGTTTTTCAATTTATCTCTTGTCAAATTTAAAGCTTCTCCTCGTGGACCGTGGTCCATATTGGATTTGGGCGAGGACTAGTCTATGATATGAACAATCAAGACGAGAAGCATATCCTAGGAGCCGATCCTTCATCCCGACAACGATCACATCATAAATGGACCCATATGTCGCTATCAAATTCCGGCCCAAGAACACGTCAACAAGTACGACCCCTTAACGCTAACGACCATTCGCTAATGATGAAGCCCTCGTAACCAATGCCAACAACGCTGGCAATGACCATGGTCCCGATTGCGATTATTCAGCTTATGAAGCCTATCCTACACTAAGGTAAAGTACAAAATCTTTTAAGAAAGAATATACTTTTCAAATTTTACACGTAGAAAATGAAGAGTGGGGGACAACTGTTGGGGGTAATTTTATTCCCCCAGGGTGTAATCTTAACTACACCAATGACTCATATGTAACTCCCTTAGTTGAATACGTAATGGTTGATGATCATAACATAATGTCCTTGCTACTCCTCATGATCATTACACGCCAAGTCCATGAACCAAGGTTAAACGAATATTCTCTTTATATGATTTGAATCTTAGAGATAAGGACAATTGCCTTATAGATTTATGGAAATATTCCTTATTGTATTGATAGACTCGAAACTAGAAGTTATCCATAAAAGACATGAAAATACTCTTAGTCGAATACTATACATACAAGAGGAAGAATCCTAATTCAAGGATATGAAATTCATTACTCAATACTCGATTATCTTAGACATTAATAAAAGAGATCGTTTTACACCTTTGTTCATGTTCTCTCTCCCTCAAAAAATCATTCAAAAAATTCCTAAGCAATTATTATTCCATTATGTCACTGGACTATTTCTAATGACATAATTATCTGCCTGGTTGTTTGTTATTGGAATAAAAAAAATTTCAACATTGTCAGAAAATGGTCCAAATAAATAAAATATATAAGGTTTTTTTTATGTGATCATAGTTTACCAAATAATTTTATTTTTAGTTATACAACCGAATTTCCTTTACTTTTATATAGTTTTACAAATTTTGTATACATTTTTTATAAAAGGAGGAGAGATTGAGTTACAATAATGAGAGCTGGACACGCATTATGTGAAATGATGTGAAAATATGTAATTGTCTCTTTTTTTTGACATCGAAACATGTAATTAATTTGTGAGGCTGTTGGGTACCTATAAATATTGGTTGCTCTGCTTCCCTCCACTTGTAATGCATTTTTCTTTTCTTTTTAACGACAAGTTTCATTCACTAAGTGGGGTTATTGGTTTTATAATTTTAATGGATTTGAAAATTTAAGTGAATTTTGATTTTTTTCACACATTCAAAGATTTTAAAATCAGACTAATGAATTTCATTATCTAAACAAGTGGATTTCAAAATCAAAATTGTGGATTTTGAAAGAAATGGATTTCAAACAAATAATTGTTAATCTTTATAATAAAATATGAAATAAATATAAAGACAAAATAACATTTCAGTTTTTTCCTGTCTATCATCGTATAAAATCTCTCCACATATCTGCTACAATGGATGCTCTCAACTGATTAGTGTGTTCTCTTTGTTGATCTTGAGTTGCAAAAATTTCATCATCATTGTTATTAACTTCTTCAAGATCTTCTTTTTCTCCTTCTTCTTCTTCATAAGAATTTTTTTCTTCGGCAAAACAAGCAGTTCGGAAAATTTTTTTGTAGAAAATAATGTAAACCGACACATGTACAATCTCTGTTTGTGTCTTATCCAGAAAATGATGTGCATATATAAAAATAAGAAGTCGAGATTTGAAAATACCAAAAATTTTCTCAATAACGTTTTTCAAAGATGCATGCGACGGTTAAACAACTCTTTTTCATCTTGTGGAGTAGAATCTTGACCAGAAAAATATTATGATGAAGGCTACAAGTGAATCTTGATACGTGAAAAGTCGAAACATGTGTTACTAATTCCTGATTGTTAGACATTTTTCGTAGTGGTTAACAAAACAAAACAAAAATTTCAAAATACATGTTTTTTTTTCGTCTTTCAAAATACATACTTCAAACTCAATATTTGAGCATTTGTAAGTTTGTCTTCAAAACACTTATAAATCCACTCAAATCCAACTTAAAATCAAATCCATACACAAATCATAACTATTGAATAATACTTGATTTTAATTTGGATTTCAAAATCATAGAACCAATAACACATGATTTTTATATGGATTTTAAAATCATAGATCCGATAAAATATGATTTGATTTGGAAATCAAAATCCATTAAAATCATAGAACCAATAACACCCCTACCCCTAAAGTTACTCGCAAAACATTCCTTAGGGGAGACGGTGTTTGTAATGCAATTTAATTGTCCCTTTTTCTCATCGTTTTGTAATCAAATGCATGAAAACCTGCCACCACTCTTTTGTCAAATGATAAATTTGGAAGAATGACCAAAAAGGATTCGAAGAGTGTGGTTGTTAGATCTCCGCTTCATTGACAAAACTTCTGAATCTAAAAAAGAGTATACAATCCTTTTGCAGGCTTTTAAAAGTGTACACAATCCTGGGATGCAGGAATCCTATGCATTTTCTTGTATGAGTTGTCATCATTTTCTTGAAGCTTCTTCTTCCATTAGTGTATCCAGATTACGCAGAACAGAGTACATCTCTTCTTTACGAGGATGATGTGACCCATCTAAGACTGTGAAAGTCTCAACTTTGTTCTCAATTTCAATCCAACTAAGAGCTTTTTCTTTCTTCACACTCCTCTTCTTCATTATCCCTCTCAGCTTCTCTACTGCTTCCCACTTCCCATGATCTGCGTAAATGCTCGATAGCAATATGTATGGCGCTGACGACTCAGGGTCCCGCTTGATCAGCTCCTCTGCCGCTTTCTTTCCCAGTTCTACGTTTCCATGGATTCTGGATACTCCAAGGATTGCATTCCAGATTTGCTCGTCAGGTTCAAAAGGCATTTTCTCGATTTTAACCATCAGTTCTTTGAAACAACCGGCACGACCTAGGAGATCTATCAGACATGCGTAATGCTCTTGGTCGGGAACAATCCCATGCTCAACAGTCATTGACTCAAACCACTTGACTCCTTCCCCAACCAGACCTGAATGGCTGCAGGCGTTGAGAATCACAACCAGAGTCGTCCGATTGGGATGAACTCTAATTTTGATCATGTCATCAAGCAGACGCAGGGCCTTGTGGCCAAGCCCGTGCTGTGCCAATGCTGATATCATCGTGTTCCACAAAACGCAGTCTTGCTTGTCATTGAAAAGATTAAAAACCCGCTCGCTGGCTTCTAAACTCCCTGATTTGGAGTACATATCGATCAAAGAACTGATAACAATTGCATTGGGTCTAACATTGGTACGGAACATGTACCCATGAATCTGCTTCCCGTGTCTAAGAGATGCAATGCTCGCAGAGGCACAGAGACAGCTGCTGAAAGTAAATTGCTCTGGTTTAACCTTCAAAGCAATCATTTTTTTGAACAACTCAAGCGCTTGGTCCCCTGAGCCTCGTCTAACATATCCAGCAATTAATGCGGTCCAAGAGACTGGATTTTTCACTGGCATCTCAGAGAATAACCTATCAGCAGCTTCCATATCCCCAAGTTTGGCATATCCTGAGATCAGAGCAGTCCAAATATGGATATCCTTCACTGCCATCTCATCAAAACATCTTCTAGCGCTCTCCATCTGACCGCATTTTGCATAAGCATCGATAATCGAACACGAAAGCACAACATTTGACAGAAACCCAGCAACCAGGACCTGTCCGTGAGCTTGCCGATTGAGCTGGAGCTGCCTCGATTTCACACATGCCGTCAAAAGACCTGCGAAGCTGAACTCGTTGAACTTGATTCCAGATCTCCTCAGCTCTGTATAAAACCGAAGGGCTTCGTGTAGATTCCCATTCTGAGCGTAACCAATCACCATCGTATTCCAGGACACAACATCCCTCTCAGGCATACTATCGAACAAGACTCGTGCACGCACCAACATCCCTGATTTGACATACCCAGAGATCATATTGTTCCACGAATACAAATTCCTCAAGTGCATTGTATCAAACACTTTACAAGCATCGATGGGTTTACCGCATTTCATGTACATTCCGATTAAAAGGTTGGACAAAAGCGTGTTGGGTCTCTTGAATCCAGTAATCTTCAAGTGACGATGAATCCATTTGCCTTGTTCCAAGGACCTCGTGTCTCCACACTGCTGGAGTAGCGACGCTAGGACTTGGAGCGGTAAGCGAATCCCTTTTTCTGTTAAGGACTCGAGACGAGAGATCGCCTGAAAGAGCTCTCCTTTAGTTGCGTGTCTGCTGAGAAACGATCGGGCACGTTTCCTAGGGTTACTGATGGGCATTGGAGGGAGAAACCACCATGGGAGGATTAAACCCTGATCCTTCGTCTCCCGGTGGAAATAGTTCTAAAAAGGATTAACGCCGGCGAGATTCGCCGGTAAGGAATCATAAGACAAAACTTGTTCCGCCGTGGAATGGGTAGGAAAACTTCTTCACGTTTGGGCTTCACGTCTTCAGCCCAAAACTTGGGCCATATAACATTTTTTTCCAGCTTAATTAACGGGTGGACGTCCCAGTCGCTTTGGAAAGATGTTGCCAAAGACAAAGAAAATGTCTTAATTTTGGCTAGATTGGTAGCGTCCATATTTTGGCCTTAATATTTGGATCACCTGGCGGTATATGTGGGGATGTCGAGTCCGAAAAACTCACCTAATATCCGGTACGTATCCAATATTCTCCATCGAATATTGATTTAAGTAGTACTTCTTTACCCGCATAGCAAAAAAACTTTGAGCTCCATGAAGAAGTACGTTGGCGCACTCGATTGGTGATGTATAAATACATCTATGTTTTCTTTCGTCCAAATTACTCAGGAAGCCCTTGGTATTTATCCCGCCACCTTTCTTGCGAATTCCAAGAATATTTTCTAACCTCTGTTGTAGATTCCCCAAAATCATAAATCCAAAAGTGATCATACTCTTATAGTCATTTATCTTTTAACCCGACGAAGTCTCATATAATTGAAAAATCTCCTTAATTGTCTTGCAATTGCGGTTATTTGCTTGGCACAAAAATAATGAATTGGCAAACTGTTGGGCTTGACTTAAAACAATAAGCCCATAAATCAAACAGAAAGAGATAGAGGAGTGAATGAGCCTCTGGTTTCTACAAGTCCATTCAGTTTGGTTCAAGACCCAGCTAAAAGTTAGTTACAACTCTAACTAACTAACAAGAGAGAAGAGAAGAGAATATAAGAAGAGAAGCTTTCTTCTTCTTAAAGTTGATCGACATCTTTCTTGATAGAGAGAGAGAGATTCCTTTTGTTCTTAGTGTTCTTCCTCTTCTCCATTGT